>JBBPMH010000784.1:0-16358 GCA_038090235.1 Pulveroboletus ravenelii
ATTGTCTACGACCTCCCACTGAATCATGTATCGGTTGTATATAAGATTGTATATGATCCTTTCTCGATATATAGACTTTACAGTGCGAGCTTGCACGCTCACACCAAGGAGCTAGTAACATGTATTTTTCTTGTGATCTTGTCAGAGCTAGCCATACTGTAATCTACATGTGAGATGCACTGGAATCAGGGCATCAGCCCCTGCCCACAAGATGTCGGGCAGGTTGTCGGTGTCTTGAATAGGCATTCAAGATTCTCACTGGGAGCGGATGACGAACTTAATAGGGTCTAGTTAGAACCCGAGAGCATTGCTAAATGCTAGGTACAGGGGCCGTGTGCGGGAATGACGACGATGGCGTGTGTCGAGCTAGGGAATCCCTGGGGTCTCATAGCAAGACTCCTTTTGTTACTTGCCCCTAATTATAAGTCTATTGTAATGCTCCTTAGCATGCACGCAGTTTACTTCCTGAAAAGATGGACAAGCAACGACATCGTAAATCCCAGCGAGTTTTATGGGGTCCATAGGTGAGGCGGCCATGTCTGTTGGTTGTAACCTACTTGTTGTCTTGCCGTCACTGATAGCGCTGATCCGCGGTATGGTTTCTGTGTTTGGACCCGTGTGAATATGTGAGGTAAGAACTGTACGGTTCATGCCAGTCTGCACAGCTTGTCAAAATTCTTGAATAACAAAATATATTAATATTATAAGCGGGTCTCAAAGTGCCCAGGTGCCGTGTTCGTTGATTACATCATCTTCGAGCACCAAAGATTCTGGAACGTGACCGAGGCTTCAAGCTCCGACGCGGCCACGTGGACACCGCATCCCGGCCGCCTGCAGAACCTGTGACAGCCACATGCCATTGCCTAAAATGGCAGGATTTGAAACTCTAACTACTAAATTAGATGTAGCCCCTAAAATAGCACAAAAAGCGTACCAAATATAGTTAGAATTTGTATTTAAACTATATATAAAGGCTAGCCCAGCAGCCAGGCAGTCTAAATCAGCCAAGCCCCACATTTCTGAGTGCCAGAAGCTGCTTGATGCTCTTTCCACAGCCAGGCAACACTTAGAACTGCATATTTTTCTTGAAATTCTTTATGAAACAATTTCAGATGCAGAATTTTCTGACCAATCCTTATTTGATATAGGTGATTCAGATACTAGCTCAGCTATCAACTCTACCAGTTCTAGCTCTCTTGACTTTGTTAAATCAATCAAAGGGGCAGTAATGCCCACTCAGCCACTACCCAGAATGTAGCAGGAATGACTAAGAGGAATCTGGAAATAAAAGGAGGATATATAATATGGGTGGAGGTGTGAGCATTAACTCTGACCAACTCTGAAGCAGAAAGAATGAACTCTACATGGGAACAATAGATGGAGGTGGAGTTATGAGACATTGGCAGTAGTCAGTATGGAAGAAAAGGTTAGAAATACAGAAACATAATAGAGAGTACCTGTGATGCTATCTGCACTGAGTCCTAAACCTCCATACAAGAACTCTGGTCTAAGCCTTGTCAGAGTTTGATAGGAGCACTCAGAGGACTTCAGAGTTATAGTCTTTGACAGACTTTCCACTACTTGTGCTTACTACCAACTACCATGGCCTAATTACTGCTCTGGAGGATGAATTTACCAAGGCATATATTCTTCAAGGGCATCCTCCTCCCACCCATAATCATCCAATTTTCCACAACAATTTCATTAATGCCCAGCTCCCTGTTCCTATCCAACTGGCCATTTTCCTAAATATAGCAGGTCATTATGGTAATGCAACTATCTTACAAGATATGGCAGAGTGAGCTGGTGTCTCTATAGGCACTGTTCACAACTGGTATAAACAAGTGATGGTAGCTATTTTGCATCATGATGATGATTTCATCCACTTTGATCTTAACCAATGAAAAGATCAAAGGGATAAAAGGAGGGCTCAAAAATATGTAGAGGAAAGAACATGTCCTAGATAGAAAGAAGGGTTTTTATGTGTTGATGAAACTCCTTTCAAGCTATTTCAAAAGCCTAGCTGGCATGGAGAAGGGTTTTTTGATTGCAAATCCAACTATTCACTTTCTAATCAGGTAAGAAATATATAGTGTGTTATCAGATGGCTAATTAGTATTGGAGATTGTGATCTTTCCACACAACCTACAAATTGTTGACTATGCATACTATAGAAGTCCCTGGAAGTCTTTATGATTTCACAGAATTTTAGCATACTCACATTACATACTCCTCTGAACAATCTTTTGATCCTAATAAATGGCTTTGGGCTGACAGTGCATATGGCTATTATGTATCCATAGTATATATAGTCCCATTTAAGAGACCAACTAATGGGAATCTGACAAGGGCTCAAAAACATTCAATTACTATCTATCCAAAGTATGTTTTTTATATATTATTTTTCATTTTTAATATTAGTTTCTGTTAAGACTAGGTTTCCAGAGGTAACTCCAGGACTCTGAAGTTTAGACAGGGCTTCAGCTTCATTTTGTGTGGTGCACCCTTGTCAGGAGTCCAGTGCCCTGAATTTATAGAGAGGTCAGAACATAGGTCAGAGTGTTCTTGTTGCAAGCAACAAATGTCAAAGGTGGGTCAGAGGAGAGCTATTAAAGCTTAAGTGGAGAATCAGATAAAAGATTCTCCAGCTAAGAATCTTAGCTGGAGAATCTAAGTGTTATGCTTTGATTCTGAAGGGTTAAGCATGGACTTGGCTAAGTATAAAAAATGAAGAAAAGTGTCAGTAAAGGCTATATATCTCAGGACAAAGGACAAAGGATGCAACCTGCTATATAGCAGGAACTAGGGTTTGCCTGACAGACAGTCAGTGAGGGACTTCCTGTAGAGGGTGGTTTCAAGAAGCAAAGGTTGTGAACCAAGTGCTCACTCAGATATAGAGCAGAGACACAAAGAAACATGTGCAATTGCTAAGTAGGTCTAAGCTAAGGAGCTATTATCTACAAGACACTACTGTGCAAGCAAACAGAGGAACACATATGACAACAGGAGCATAAGAAGATTGGTAAGGCTTGACAAAGCAAATGAATAAGGCAATGAAGAGAATCAAGTAAGAAGGGATAAGTCCATATGACTAAGTGAACACAAAGGAAAAAGAGAGGATGTAAGGATGAGTTGTAATGCTAAGTTGATATTTGAACTGAGATCTACAACAGAAGTATGGAATATTATATACTGAGAGTGAACACTGGTTTGCTCTAGCAGTGTCAATGGGTAACTGATGGAGCCAGAGCTGTGCTCCTAAGCAGAGCACAGGATCAAAGGGTAATTAGGGCAGGGCTAACCAATATAAGTACACAAGCAAGGATAGAGAGATATAAGCATAGTAAAAGGAAATATCCAAATACAAGTCTGGGGAGCTAATAGTGTGAGCTCATTGAGAATGCACTAGAGTTTGAGAGAAATGAGACAGAGCTGAGTCTGGAGGATTGGAGTTGCATGGAATATGATAGTTTCTAGGTTTGTATTTGCTCAGAACACTTTTATAGATCTATCAAGGGTTAATTCCAGTCTCTATGTGATCTACAGATTCAGATCCAGAAAAAAGAAGATCTTGAGTATGCTAATGCCTAGATATGAACCTGTCTTATTCTTCATAATATAATTACATATGAATATTGAGGAAAAGCTTGAGATTGCACCCTTAGCAATTGGATTTGCTAAGGATAGGGAAGAAGAATGGGGAGAAGAGGAGAGGGAAGAAGAAGAAGAAAAAGAGAGAGAGGAGGAGGAGAAAGGAAATAATAACTGGCCAGATGGTGGTGAACAGCTTAGAACAGATGGACAGAGGTTTAGACAAAGGCTTGTACAACAGATACTTCAGCACTCAAACTAACAGTTATTTCTTCTGTTTGCACACATGCATACATTTTATTCAAAGGACAGTGGACAGGCAGAGATATCAGAAAAAACAAGGACAGTTATATGCAAGAAATAGAGGGGATGGATTATAACAGAAGAAATAATAGTCCTATTCACCCATGGGCTCACCCTCATTACTTAATCCCCTAACCTCCTTGAGTGGAATGCCATGGAGCATTGCTTGCTCTCAACTTGCAGCTTCATTTTCTGAAGCTCACAATCAGCCATGAGTTTTTGCTCCATTTACATTGTTTGCATATCATGCTCATGCTTATAATGTACAACATTATTGGCTTACTTTTCCTGGTATACCCAGCACCAGTGATTTTGGTCAGCCTGGTGCTCTTGTGCCTTCTGTTCATGCATGGACTGAATTATGTCTGAGTTTAAAAAAGTTCACACACTTCTTGATTCTCAATTACCATCATGGTCAGATCCCTTTCTCTTACTCAATAAAGCACTATTCTCTCCTTGCTTGACTGATCACTCTGGTGAAGCTATTGTCAAGAGAACTGGTGTTAGCTCTTCTGCCACATCCAAACTTTTCTCCAAAGAGCATTTTGCCCTTCCCAAAGCTATTGGGAGTCATCCTTTCAAGCTTTTCTCTACCAATATTTATCATGCCCAACATTTTATTATCTCTGGCAAAGCTGAAAATGCTGTCCAAGTAACCAAAGCCCTCACCAACATTATTAACCAACCCCTCTCTCCTAGTACTGTTTGCCTTCACTTGAAGAAAGCTGGTATGAAGGCTGTGGTAAAGTCCAAACATCCCCTTCTTTCTGCTGGATATTGCAAGGCTCACTTGAACTTTGCCTATGCTTACAAGAATTGGACTATAGAGGACTAGAAAAAGGTAATATGATCTGATAAGACCAAAATCAATCAGCTAGGGTCAGATAGGCATAAATGAGCATGGAAAAGGGCAAGTGAGGGGCTTAGTGATAGGCTAGTATGTAGATGAAACTCTCAAGTTTAGGGAGGATTCTCTAATAATGTGGGGGTATATGACTTGGAAGGAAGTTGGATATGCTGCCAAGATTGATGGCAGAATGGATTGGGACCTATACCTTCAAATTTGAAGGAGAACCTGCTGAATACCCTGCAGGATTATAGTTTCAATCTTTCTAATATCATTTTTTAGCAAAACAATGACTCCAAGCATATCTGCAGAAAGGTCAAGAACTGGCTAGAGGAGTAAAAATTCAGAACTATGGTTTGGCCTGCACAGTCTCCTGACCTGAACCCTATTAAATATCTCTGGGGTTATCTCAAAAGAAGGCTTGCAAGGCATGAAAATCCTCCTAATGGAATTCATGAGTTATAGAAAAGGTTTGAGATGGAGTGGTGGGATATTGTCAGGGAACAATTTCAACAATGGAGAAAGCCTGGAACAACCTAAAGGGTTGCAACAAGAATACCAAGCACGAGTCTACATGGGGATGAGTGTTACTAATATATACTACTTACTATCCCCTAGACCCTAATAATACTGAGATAACTTATCTATGAGATCATTCCCTAAACAACACCCTAAGCCCTGGAATGGAATGACATATGTATGACATAGCAATGACACAGGCTGATGATGTCATATGGAACAGCCTAGACTTGAGATGAAGTAAGGACAATAAATAATAAATAGGAAACTAGGAAAGGAAAGGCATAAAGGGAAAACATAGGCATACAGCATAAAGCATAAGTGAGAAAAGGAAAGCATAGGAGTAATAAATATATGATTCTGACAGATATAGTACCTGGGGAGTGTCATAAATTGATTGAAAGCATGCCTGGAAGGGTTCAGGCAGTGCTTAGAGCAAAAGGAGGCTATACCAAGTACTGATAATATCCAAATACCCTTCTCAATTCAAAAGTGCAAAAACTCTTTCTATGGGATACTAAGAGTGCAATTTTCAAGAAAATGTACCAGAGTTTGTGAGAAAGAGGACTGGAGTTGAGTCCAGAGAAGCAGAGTTGTATGATATATGATATGCAAGCTACACCCAGCCTAGGGGCCAATGCCACATAAGCAAAACAATTGCAACAGTAATCCATATGCATATAATCAGGGCAGTTATCAATATGGTCATATCACTAATACATAGATTACTTAGTCAATAAAGCAATAGGGTATATTGTCAGACCACACTATAGGAATCCCCAGCTCAAATCTTTTGACTGGGCCCTCTTCTGCCTGAGCCTGCTTATTTCACACCTGCTTAGCACTTATCACCACTTAAGTATGTACCATTAATCCTTGTAAAGATAGGCAGTTGTCCTTTGATCCATATCTCATAGTGTCTGTATAGAGTGTGGTCTAGTTCTCTCATGTCTGCTGTTCTCAGTGTTTCTACTGTTGGCCATGGCAGGCTTCCAGTGGCATAGCAAACAGGTTGGGTTTTTGTGAGCACACTAACATTTATTAAAAGCAATGTAGCACTGATTTTCAACCAGAAAGAGAGCATTAAGTTGGAGATCAAGAGTACACTGAATGGCTTTTGTTACATTTCACTTCTTCTTCTTCACTTTCTTTCTTGTCATACAAACTTAGTCACTCCTTGCCTGGTTTTCTCATGCCAAGCTTATAGTTCCCATATTACTCATCTCTGTCTTTGCTATTGGCCTGCTTACTCACTTGATTCATCAGCTATGCTTCCCACTTACCAATCTTCATTTACTCTTAGTCATCTGTGATTGTTCTTGTTAATTCCTTCTGTACTATATAAATCTTCCTTGTGGGTAGCTACTTCTCAGCTTAGACCTACTTGGCAATCTCATATCTTCCTTTGTGTCCTTGCTCTATATCTGAGTGAGTGCTTAGCTCTGATCTTCATATCTTGTCAGCCATTTTCTGGGTAACTCTTCATCAGCTGATTGCTAGATGAATCCCTGACCCTGCCCCTACAGGCTATATTCCTCACCCTCCATCTCACAGTAGCCCTTAGCTGAGTTCTTGCTTGACCTTTCAGGATCAAGCATAATAGCTCTGAGCCAGACTTACCATTCTCCAACAATGAATTCTCTGATAACAACATTATTTAAATGTAGCTACATGGACCAGGACTATGAGGGTCTGTTTGCACAAAAAATACATGCACAACTGTTCATTGGAGCATGCTACTTTTCATTGGAGCATGCTACTTTTCTCAGATCATGTATCAGGATATAGATTTCTCAGCTTATACCTCTATCTTTATCTATTCCTTTTCCTTATCTTATCTTATCCTTTCCCTTTATCTTATCTACACCTTGTTCCGTTCCTGGTCCAGACTGCTCCCTGTGACATCATAGCTTTGGTCAGCATTGCATTATTGCTATATCATACCTACATCACTCCATTCTAGGGTGCAGGGCTTATCTTGGGCTTAGGGTTGGTTCAGGGTCTATGCTTCTCTTCCATTCTATTTAATCTCCATTTGTTTCCATTTCCCCTTATCTATTAAACATGCCTTTCCCTTGTGTTCCATTGTCTTCTATTGTTATAGGGTTTCTCATGGATTTAGGATAGACACATGTGTATAGTAGTATTTAACCAGTATTCGTAGGATGTACCTACTCATACTTGGAATTCTTATCCTTTGGCTCTTGTCCTCACAAGACATTAGTCACTGCAGGCTTTTTTTGGTTGCTCACTTTGAGTCACTGGAGATTGATCCCTGATATCATGGTGCACTACTATCTTATGCCCCCACCTCCAGTTTGCCAAGTATAGCAGCAGAATACACAATGAGGAGTGAAGACAACTTGACATATAAGTTAGGAGATATCATCAAAGCCTCTGTAAATATCTAATCAAGCTGAATCTACATTTCTGAGAGATGCATGAATATGTTCATCAGTCTGAAACTCCATCACTTCCAAAACTGCAATGTCCTGTAATACAGCATTGGTCTGAAGTGCATCTGAGTCCTTCAGACAACGAACCGTGGCCTCTTTGCATAAAGCGCAAAGGCCAGGAATGTCTGTCTTGTGTAACATTTCCAGTAGATCCTCACTATGACATGAGTATTCAGAGTACAGTAGCTGCCATACTACACCATTCCACCATTCATCCTTCCATACCATGGCACATTGCAATGGAGTCTCACACTTGACCAGCTGTATGAGACTGGGCTCAGTGTAAGCAATAGCATGGCAATGCTCTTCCATTGCCACTTTGGCATGACTGAGGATATAAAAATAATCTAACCCCATTTGGTGAGCTTCAGAGTGAGAGACAAATGTCAGTGGTCGAGCCATCATATCATGGAATGCCAGCTCAACCCAATGGTCAATGTGATACAATCGACCAAGCTGCAGTTTGAGGGACATCTTGAGTGGCAACAGACAGGTGAGTTCAGCAATAGCATATTGATATCCATGACTGATCTTGAAGAAGGTAGACAGTTTGAGCACAGAGATCAGAAATTCTTTGTGATGTTCCTCACCAGGATAGCTATGTACTTATGACATCAAGTTATTGTTATGATTTGATTGTATATGCATGGGACCCCTATTCTTTTTCCTAATGTCCCCTCTGGCCTATCACCAGAACTGCTACCCTAACACTACCGGACCATTCACCACCAAACCATCCACAACCACAATGGCCACCCTCAGTCCCCAGGTATTTCCCCTGACTTCACCCTCACACCTGACCCTTGGGCATCCTCTCTAACTCTACCAGTCTGTGCCTACCCAACACCTGTCTGTGACCACCTGACATCCGCCTATGCCTACCTGGCACCTGCCCAGCACCTGTCTCTGCCTAGCACAACCTATCAGCAGTTTATGCCTACACCACCAAAGGCATCCCCTGTGATTCAGTCACACCTTCCCCATTGTTCCTTCATGTTCCATGACATTCTTCTCTTTGTCATTCTCACTTAGTCTTTGAACCCTAGATCCCCTTGCCCAATCCTCTCTTATCGGCCTTGTGTCTCCTTTACTCATCACTCCTCTTTTGCTATTCGTCATCTGACTCACTTGATTCCTAAGCTTTGTTTACACTTTGTTACTCTTTGTTTATCCTCCTTTGTTCATACTCAGTATATAAGCCCGCCTCATAGGTATCCTGTTCCTTAGCTTAGACCTACTTGGCAATACACCTAGTTTCGTCTCCTTGTGTCTTCGCTCTACACCTGAGTGAGCGCTTCGCTCAGACCCTCGTCCTTGTCTTCTGTCAACCATTTGTCGGATAGCATTCCTTGTCCACTCGCCAACTACTTGTTGGGTGAACTCTTGACCCTGCTTGGTGCAGGCTACGTCCCTTGTCCTCATTACCCTGTAGCTGTCCACTGACAGACCTCCTTGTCCCTCTGTAGCTGTCTGCTGACAGGCCTCCTTGTCCCTCTGTAGCTGTCTGCTGACAGGCCTCCTCGTCCCTCTGTAGCTGTTCACTGACAGACTCTCTCATCCTCGTCTCTCTGCAGCCATTTGCTGGCAGACTCCCTTGTCCTCCATCTTTAAGCCAAGTCAATACTTGACCCTTCGGGATCAAGTGTAACAGTTATTATATTGGTCAGGAAGTGATTGAGAATGGCACTCACCCACCAAACAAAAAAGTTAGAAGGTAGTCAAATTCACATTGGATAATACCATGAAGGACAATGGAATTCTCATTAGAATTTCCCTCAACAGTAGTTGACTGATTTGCCAGTTGAGGCAGTGAGAGAACAGAATCCAGCACTGAAGACTGCAGTGTGAGAAGGCCAGAATATAGCCAATAGAGCATTTGATGGGTCTGCTCTGGGATCTGCCAGCATTATGTGAACTGTGAACACCATCACACCAAATATTAGAGGATGATTCAAACCAAAAATATGACTGTTCCATCCCTGAAGTAAAATTCCAGGTGCCGCTCTCAAGGAATTGACATAGTCAAAAGGTGTTGGTGTCCAGTTTGTTGAGATGGGCAGTAACCTGGATGGCTAGACCATGAAGAGGAGGTTGGAGGTGGGCATTGAAAAGGGAGGTAGTGGACAGGCTGCTAAGCTGGACACATGGGGCTAGACTGGCTCATTCACAGTGAAATGAACCCAAGAGCATGTGACTTTCATTTTCTCATACCACTGTAAGCAAGTCTTTTGTAGCACCAGCAAACTTGGGGTGGCCATGCTACATTAATCCAGTTATGCTACTCCACTAACAGCACCTCCAAGCCCTTCCTTCACTTCCAACTTGCAACTACTGGAGTCCCAATGTTTGTCATACTCACAAAATCCTTCAGAACACTTACCAGCATGCAGTGAAACTTTTACAACAGGAAGACATCTTTGATCCACTTCGTGTTCAAATTCACACTGACCAAATCAGACTGCAAACAGTGCCATTACTTGAGGTGCTCCAGCATGAGGTGGGAGATAATGATTGGATGGCAATGTGTGCAAGTATGTTTGGTGAGCTCCTGCATGTGCTTGGGAATCTTGCACTCTCTACATCTGGACAGTAAGCAATTCTTTTTTTTTTTTTTTTTCATTTACACTTTTAATAGTTACTAATCATGCATAGGGATCAATCAATGGGTGAACTAGTTCACATCACCCCGGTGGTATATAAGTCACCTGGCCTGGACCGCAGTTGCCCACACCTTGAGTTTAATATGGAGTGGCTGACTGATGCAGTGTCATCAACCTGCCACATCCCACTACAAATGCTTGTGCAGACCCTGGGAATACATCGGAACATGTTACACCATTATCTTCAAATAAATGGGTTATCCAAATGATTTTCTGACATAATGGATCAGAAACTGGATGAACTTGTCTGTTTTTATAAGTGTAATTGTCCAAATGCTGGTCTGTGATTTACTATTGTGTTTTTGAAATCACACAGGATACATGTACAATGGGAGCATATTCGATTGTCCATGCAATGCATTAACCCACTTGGTCAGCTTATTCACTATCAAGCTGCAGTCTGACAGTGGGTGTATGAAGCCCCTTGATCTAACTATGTGTGGCATATCAATGGCCATCACAAGTTGATTTGGTAAGGCATTGTGATTCATGGTATGATTGATGGGTATTGTTGCACAGTGCATAGTCTTTTTTTTTTTCCTCAATTTTTTATTTATGTCCTTGGATAGGTGGTTGGCTTACAGGCCAACACAGATAACTGCACACAAATAGTACTTGAACTTTTTCTTGGTGCTATTGAAACATATGGAACACCTTCATGTGTCCACAGGAATCATGGCAGTGAGAATATAGATGTCACCATTTGGATGATCCAATATCATGGTCCCAATCAATTGTCCTTCTTATGGGGATGATCAACTTGAAACTCTCATATTGAGTGACTTTGGGTGGATATTGGTATCCACTTTGTGTGCCATTGGAAAGCTTTTTTTATCTGTCTTACAGACATCCATCTGTTTGATTCAAGCAATGCAAACCATTTATGGTTATTGCATTATCTTTTCCTTGGGCAACTAAATAATGACTGTCAACAGTTTCAGCATGACTGGAATCATCATCTGGTCTTGAAACACAGTCATAATTGGTCACCATCAGTAGGTTGTGTTCATTGCACACTATTTTAAGACTGATAAGCATACCACTATAAACAGGATATGCGATTTCTTTCTGAAGTACAGCATGGCATTTATACACAGCCTGAGAGCCCAGACACTGATGCTGCTATCCAACTGGACAGTAGCAGTGGTCTGGAGGCTGAGATTGCAGCTGAGCAAAATAGGCATGTCTAGCATGCTGCTGTTGATGTGCTGTTAATGACCTCCCCTTTCCACACTGCTCACACATATGAAGCATTCAGATTAGCACTTCAAGAAACTCAAGAGCAAGGAATTATCCCCTTGGGCTATGGAGTTGCCAAAGAAGAATGGATAGATGGATCATACCCTGTGTTACATTTTTCCTCTTATCTTTGTCTGTTCCTCACTTAGTCATTTGGACTTAGTCTCCTTGTCTAATTCTCTCATATCAGACTCATAGTTCCTTGATTACTCACCAATCAATTTCTTCCATTGGTTGTCTTACTCATATGCTCATCACTCCTTGTATGCTCTTGTCCACCCCTGTTGTCTCTTTGTTTGCTACCCCATTCTATATAAACCTACCTCATAGGTACCTTGTCCTCTAGCTTAGACCTACTTGGCAATCCACATTGTTCTCTTTCCTCTGCATATCTTCGCTCAACACTCAACTGAGCACTTTGCTCCTTACCTTGCCCCTTTGTCAGTATTCTACTGCACAAAGCTCTCGTCCTTGATCCACAGCCGAGTCCATGTTCGACCCTTCGGGATCAAGCGTAATACCCTAAGACCAAGCTAATTACCATTGGTCACAGCAAATAGGAGTATATGGTGGAGCTTCCCTTTGAGGTGTGGTGGGCATGCAGTGTATTATGGGCACAAGGTTTGGACATCATGATGCATATCTCCATGATCAAAAGTGGAGAATTGTAGCTCACAGTATATAAGTTTCTCGCAGGCAATGTCATCCTTGTGGCTTGACCCATTCTAACCCCTCCCATTTCCAGCCATCCAATGCCATCCAGGTCAACAGATTGGCAGTCATGTGACCTGCCCCCATGCTCTCAGTTCATCCCAGGTGCCAGTTGCAAGGGAAACTGCTGCTCATTTTGCCACCAGACACAGTGACACTGTCAGAATATAGATTTTGCCCCTATCTATTCCTTCATCTTATCTTATCTTTATCTTTATCTTATCTATACCTCATTCCATTCCTGGTCCAGACCACTCCCTGTGACATCATAGCTTTGGTCAGCATTGCATCATCACTACATCATACAGTGACCTCAAAAACTCTTTTCATATTAACCCTTAATGTGGTGCACAGAGCATATTACCACACTGCATGGGAATCTTGCTCAGCTTTGGTGGAGACATAAATAGTACATACTCTTGGCCACATAATTGCTCCCAGGGTCATGTGACTTTGTCCACATGCAGTGGAGATATGCTCTATTTAAAACAGAAATACTATGAAAAGAGTTTTTGCACTTTTGAATTGAGAAGGGTATTTGGATATTATCAGTACTTGGTATAGCCTCATTTTTCTCTAAGCACTCCCTGAACCCTTCTAGGCATGCTTTCAATCAATTTCTGACACTTCCCAGATGCTATATCCCACCATTCTGCCTCAGTCCTTTCCCATAACTTATTAATCCCATCAGGAGGGTTTTCATGCCTTGCAAGCCTTCTTTTGAGATAACCCCAGAGGTGTTCAATAGGGTTCAGGTCAGGAGATTGTGCAGGCCAAACCATAGTCCTGAATTCTTGCTCCTCTAGCCAGTTCTTGACCTTCTTGCAAGTATGCTTGGGGTCATTGTCTTGCTGAAAGATGATGTCAGAAGGATTGAGGCTATAATTCTGCAGGGTATGCAGTAGGTCCTCCTTCAAAATTTGAAGGTATGTACATAGGTCCCCATTCATCCTACCATCAATCTTGCAAGCATATCCAACTCCCTTCCAAGTCATACACCCCCACATCATCAGAGAACCTTCACCAAACTTCAGGGTTCCATCTACCAGCCTATCACTTAGCCCCTCACCTGCTCTTTTCCATGCCCATTTATGCCCATCTGACCCTAGACAATTGATTTTGGTCTCATCAGACCATATTACCTTCTTCCAGTCCTCTATGGTCCAATCCTTATGAGCATAGGCAAAGTCCAAGCAAGCCTTGCAATGCCTAGCAGAAAGAAAGAGACATTTGGACTTGGCCACAGCCTTCATACCAGCTTTTTTCAAGTGAAGGCAAACAGTGCTAGAAGAGAGGGGTTGGTTGATAATGTTGGTGAGGGGTTTGGTCACTTGGACAGCATTTTCAGCTTTGCCAGAGGTAATAAGATATTGAGCATGTCAAATATTGGTAGAGGAAAGCTTGGAAGGATGACCTCCAATAGCTTTGGGAAGAGCAGAATGCTCTTTGGAGCAAAGTTTTAATATGGAAGAAGGGCTAATACCAGTTCTCTTGGCAATAGCTTCACCAGAGTGGCCAGCATCAAGCAAGGAGAGAGTAGTGCTTTGTTGAGTAAGAAAAAGTGATCTGACCATGATAATGATTGAGAATCAAGAAGTGTGTGAACTTTTTTAGACTCAGACATACTGTTTATATGTATATCTTTGTTTGTACCAAAAAAAAGTGGCAATTTGACTGAGATCCTAGTCATCAGTTCAAAAGTGTAAAAATCTTTTCCATAGTATTGCTGTTTTAAATAGACCATATCTCTACTGCATGTGGACCAAATCACATGACCCTGGGGGCGATTATGTAGCCACAAGTATGTACTATTCATGTCTCCACCAAAGCTAAGAGAGATTCCCACGCGGTGCGGTGATATGCTCTGTGCACCACATTAAGGGTTAATATGGAAAGGGTTTTTGAGGTCACCGTAAGTACAAGTCTGGAGGATCACTAGTGTGTGCTTGTCAAGAATGCACCAGAGTTCAAGAAAACAGGTCTGAAGTTGGATCCAGAGAATGGAGTTGCATGGGATATAACAGGGGCAATCTCTTGTCTGATATGGAGCATAGCATATTGTTCACTCCACATTATCTTAATGAGTGCTATGATAGGATATGATGTCCAATTGAAGATGTTAGAAATGACCTGGATGGAATGATATAAGTTACTGACCATATTTTATATGAAGAGAAAGGACCTCTGGAGTAAATGGTTGGAGGTATTGCAATAGCAGAGTGTCATATCCTGTGCAACTCCAACCTCTGGATCCAACTCTGGCCTCTTTTCTCTCAAACTCCAGTGCGTTCTTGATGAGTGCACACTCTAGACTCCCCAGACCTTGTACTTAGATAATCCTGTCTTACTGTACTTATGTTTCATTCCTCACTTACTCTTGTATACCACCCATTTCCCTCATAGCCTCTCCAATCCTGTGCTCCACTTAGGAGCACAGCTCTGTTTTTATCACTCTGCTTCCAGCTCTGAGTTACTGGTTCTCATACCAGTGCTCCTCCTCTGTATATAAGACTCTGTACTTTGTTGTAGATACCTCAGTTCAAATATTGACTAAGACTTCCCCAGTCCTTTCTGACTCTCTGCTTAAGCCTTGATGGCTTTCCCCTAATCCTTCATTGCTTGCAACAAGGTCACTCTGACCCTCACCTGACCCTCTGTAAATTCAGGGCTACCAGACTTGTGACAGAGATGCATCACATACAGTGAAGCTGAAACCCTGTCCGAACTCTGGAGACCTGGAGTTACTCTCAGAGATATCATCTTGACACAGGGCAACAACCCCATGTTTTGATTGCTATTAGGCTAATGACATCTCACAGATCTGCAAAACCAGAAACTTCATATTCTGAGTGAAATGCTTGCTGTCATATCCCATGCAACCCCAACCTCCAGATACAACTCCAGCCCCATCTCTCTCAAACTCCAGTGCATTCTTGATGAGTGTGCACTCTAGACTCCCCAGATCCTGTACTTAGATCATCTTGTCTTACTGTACTTACATTCCATTTCTCGCTTACTCCTGTACACTGCCTATTTCCCTCATAGCCTCTCTGATCCTGTGCTTTGCTTAGGAGCACAGCTCCATTGTTACTACTCTGCCTCTGGCTCTGAGTTACTGGTTCTCATATCAGTGCTCCTTCTCTATATATAAGACTCCATAACTTGTTATAGACACCTCAGTTCAAATATCAACTAAGACTTCCCCAGTCCTCTCTAACCCTTTGCTTGAGCCTTGATAGCTCTCCTCTGATCATTCCTTGATCTTCATTGCTTGCAATAAGGTTACTCTGACCCTTGCCCAACCCCCTATAAATTCAGGGCTACCAGACTTGTGACAGAGGTGTACCACATATGGTGAAGCTGAAGCCCTGTCCAAACTCCAGAGTTCTGGAGTTACCCTTGGAGATATGATCTTGACACTTACCCCAAGAATTTCAGAGAGCAACCATAGCTGGATGTGGGGAAAGATCAACCACTTTGACTTTGATGGCAATTTCCATAAGAATCTCCTAGCACTCATCACATTTTACAACAAGGTGAGGCTCAGAAAGAATTGGGAGGAGCCCAGGCTTGAAGGATATACAAGGCAACCCCCTGAGGTGGAACAAGGTGCAGGAACCAGTGGTAGAGTTCCTGCAGAGCTGGTCTGGCATGTTCTTTGACCTTGATAGTTAGGTGGTCATGGACCCCTCTATGGTGAGCCATTGCTGACATACAATTGAAACCAGTTATGATAAGGATGCTGTTGGTGAGGATGATGTGAGGATGGGGTCATGAACATTGATGGGCAGGGAGCACAAGAGGTACCAGGCACTTCCACAGACACAGGCATGAATATGGATGGAAGTGCCAGTAAGGTTGAGGTCAAAGGCACACATGAGGTCAAGGTTAGAGCTGTCAGTGAGATCAAGGTCAGGAGTGTGGGCAAGGGCAAGGGCAAGGCAGATGGTAATATGGAAAGAGGGGGTGGCTTGGGGTTAGTGCCAGCTGTCTTGGATAACAACACCATATAGAACATTGTGAGTCTCTTCA
>JBBPMH010000785.1:0-16341 GCA_038090235.1 Pulveroboletus ravenelii
TTGTAGCCATTAGTCAGCACTACATTCCGGCCCACCAAAGCTAAGCGGGATTCCCACGCCCTCTAGTGCTACATCGCATTTAGTACAAAATGGCCAAACATTGCAAGGGTTTTTTCACTCACTGTATGTACAATCACATGCATGCCTCCCCGATGAACTGACTGATGCATCACTCACTAGGTATCATGACTGGCAACCCTGGGGTCAGGCCAACTGAAGCTGGCACATAGTAACTGCCCACATTCCCATTCACTGGTCTCTATAGCCATAGGTATGGTACAAGACATATTATCATGCCCATACAACTGTAACCTGTGCAGTGGCAGTGGATTGATATATCATGGTGAACATATGAATAATACATATGTAACTCACTAGATAGTATGGCAGGCATCATCGGGCTTTGTGTGATACATAATCCATGCTCAGGTTAACAGGTCCAACCCAACAATATATCACAGTATGTATGATCCCCTCAATGATCCATTGACTGATACATCACTCATTAACTCTTGTACTGGGCCCTGCTGGGCTGAGTGTGATACATCACACAAAGGTAAGCTACTGCACCTAGTTAATAGGCCCATCCCAGTGATGTATCACATATATACAATTCCATGCATATTCCCTTGACAATCTGACTGATACATCATTCACTAGGTCATGACCAGCACCACTACTGAGTCAAGTGTGCACATGAGCACTAAGTCTGATACATTACTTGAAACTAGTGTACACTAGCACAATATATCAATGTACCATGGCCAACGAGACTTAATGCTAATATTGCTTATACTGTACTACCGTGTCACCTGCATTCGGGCCCTACTGAAGACTGATATGTCACAGTCAAAGAAACTCAGATTGATTGATATATCACATAGTTAGTTACTCATACTCAAACTGCACCTACTTTGCCTCAGCAGTGGGTCACCTCAAGAGCAAATTACTTTGTCTTCCATTTCCTAGTTCTTATGTTAGTCATACCTATATAATCATGACCAGCAACATACTTGGTCTTGGGAGCAATGGATTCTGCACCAATTAAATTGGCTGTATTGTTATGTTTCAATGGTTGACATGTGCATTTTCCACTAGATTTTGTGGGGGTGGCCACCAGTGTTGATCCAGGGTCCTTTTCCTGGGCCTGTGCCATAGATGAGGCCAGTTGGATTGGGCTGTTGTCAAGAGCAACTGCCAGTGTCTGCATGGCAGATGGGGTCACAGCAGCTGACAGAGGATTGGACTAGATGACTTGTGAGCTGGAGTTGGGAACGACTGCCAGATTTTGCATTGCAGATGGCACTATGACAGCAGCTGCTAAGGGGTTGCACTGGATGACTTGCAGAACAGAGTTGGAAATGGTCACTGGGGCTTGCATTGTGGATGGTGCCATGACTGCTGCCAAGGGGTTGGACTGGACGACTTGTGAGCTGGAGTCAGAAATACCCACCAGCGTCTGCAAGGCCAATGGGACCACAGCAGCTACCAAGAAGCTCATTTGAGGTGACATGGACTGAATGGTTTGTGGGCCAGAGTTGGAAACAGTTGCTGGTGTCAGCATGGTAGCCATGGACTGGATGACTTGAGTTTGTAGGTTGGATGGAACATACTGAATTTGCACCATAGGTAAACCCTGCACAATCATGGCATTTGTGGAAGCACTTGTAAAGACATTGAGTAACAAAGTTGGACTACCCACAGGGAGAGATTGCAGTGGTTGTTCACACCCGTACTTGGCCAGGAAACTATCGAGGGGACTGATTGCTGTTTGGGTGCTGAAATCATATGTGTAGTCATCTGGGGCAGTAACTGAGATGGTTGCAGGGAAATCTGCAGGGCCATCTAATCCTGACTCATTCAAGCCTGGCCATGAGGTCAAACTTGGCAGCAGTACTGGCATGGCTGCAAGTACAGAGGTCCCTGCATCTGATGTAAGGGTCTGCACAAGTGGCAGTGCTGATGTAAGAGCTTTATTAGCCATATGAGTCACAGGGAGACTAGGGCCTGGTGGATTAAATTCAAGCTCCAGTTTCAAAGACAATTGGTTGGCCTCCCCGAGACTTTCCTTTATCACTGACACTGAGCACTCAGTCATTCTCAGCAAACCAAGCCCCCATTGTCAACCACTTACTGGTCATGTGATCAAGAAATTTTCTGTATAGTCACATGATGCCATCATTAAACCCTGGATAAGCCTGATTGAAGGTATTTGCCAGATCCATGATGCTGACATGCAAACTGCATGCCTCAATTTTCTCTCCAGTCTTGGGTGTGGGCTCACCCATAAGGACACTAAATGACCATTCAGTTAGCTCCTGCAACCCAGACAAGAATTGTGCAAGCGTTGGCATGAGTCAATTGATGTAACTGATGAAGAAGTAAGTCCCCAGGCAAAATCCCTTCATGTTGATGCTCACTATTGTCTATCTTTCATCTTCTCCTCACCTTTCTGCCCTTTTCTGGCTGCCATCTCCTTCCAGTGCTCCTCTACCTTAGCCAGGACCTCAGGTGACTTGTTCTTGAACATCTTGCAGGTCTTGTTCATAATAGTGGCCAGCTTGGGTGGCAGCTTCTCTGCCTGTGACCCACCTGAAGCTGCTGCAGCCATAGTGACCACCTCATCTACATCAAGTGCATCTTCAATGGTCAGCCGCACCTTGTTCTCATAGTATAGGTCCATGTAAGCCTCAATTTTCTGTGGCTTACATCTGTGGCCCTCCTTTGATTGAATCAAATCAGCTATCAATGCCATGGAGGCTTTGGCATCTGCATCCTTTGCTGCTTGAGCCTTCTTTTTGGTGCCCCACTTATTGCAGAGTTTGTTGTGCAATTGCTGCATCATATATTATCTTGACAGGATTACACCATTTTCAGTACATATATCCTTCTGAGTATCCACAGCCTCGGCAAGCGCAATTTTCTGGTCATCTGAGAGTCCTGTGTTGCTAGGTATATCTGGAAACACCACAATATGTTCAGGATATTTGGCAAACCAGCACCCATAGAATGACAGCCAGAAGCTGGTGTAATCCTGCTTGGCCTGACACTGCATGAACTTGGTGAAGAATTCTTGCAGGAAAGCTTCCTGCTCAGGGTTTGCCCACAAGGCTGGTAGCATCTGTGCTATGGTATGTATGACAATTGGCTGGATGTGGCATATGGTAGGAGAGAAATGTGTCAGATGGGAGAGGAACGCATTGGATGGAAGAGAAACATGTGAGATGGGGGAGAAACATGTGAGATGGGAGAGAAACATGTGAGATGGGAGAGAAACACATCAGGTAGGAATAAATGGATTGAAAACATGCATATTGATAGAGATGTATGTGTGGTAACTGAGAAATGGTGGCCTAGTAAGTCCTTGGTACAAAGTTGTGAACATCTTGCTGACTGTGTGTCCATAGATTGATGTACTTGTAACCTAACCTAAAGTTATTTTAAGCCATCAAATGTGGGTGATGTATGAGCCTTCTGGAGAATATCCTTCCTGCATTCAGATTCCAGCTAACAACCAATTTTATTGTAGATACCATGCCTGACCTTGCCTGACTTTCTACCCTCAACCACCAATCTCCATGTTGACTCCACCAAATTCATTGTCTACTCCAAATCAGAGTGGGGATGAAGACTGTACTAGTCTCAGCTTCTATGATATAATCTGTAAGTACTATTTGCTGTCTTGCTGTTCACCTTTTCCAATGTCACTCCCAGGTTGGCACAATACATTGATCAACTTGAACATATTGATGGATGATGCATACCGGCTATGCCAAACCATACAATGTCAAGCCTATGTCATCCATGGTGAGAATGAAGCATGATGAATCTGGCATGAAGGTTAGTGTATACCAATGTTAGTGACAGCCATTTCAATTCACCTACTGATCTGAGCAGGCACCCAATGACCCCAAGGATACCAACCACCACCATTTCCCTCACTCCCTCATCATGGTAGTGTTCCTCCTGTCAACTTGCATATCCCCTGCCACCATGAAGCCGCTAGATATAATGACTTTGTCCTTATTGTCCCTTCAGAAAGATCATGTGGTCCATTTTATGTGATCACACATGGGCTTCTCATTGGCATTTTTGCCCTTTGGTAAGTGTCTTCCACTCAATTTATGACAGTATCATTGACCCTGCTACCTAGGACTAATGTGTCACCCCTCATATCACATGTTAGGGGAGCTACTTACATCATGGTTGAGACACTTGATGAAGCTGGCTGGATTATCATGGATACAATAGAGGATGGGACAGTAGAATACATGGAGCAACACTAGTGAATTGTAGTATCTCAAACCATCACGAGTGCAATGAAGGTCGCATTGTTATGTGATATATAATGTGGTGGGCAAATTGTGCATATAACAGATTGAGTCACCCTCCTACTGGTTCATTGGACTCTTGTATTTTGTAGCACAGTGGTGGTTATCTCTGGTGTTCATATGATGATCATGATGTCATAAATCTCCTATCATGCATGACTGCATTTTTGACAACTTGTTTGACAATTTTTCAATGAGTTCTTATTGCCTAGAGATCATATAGTGATTCTCCTTGGTATATACTCAGTTTTCATGGCCTTTGAATGGAGCAAAAAATCAGTTAGGCATTGATGGCATGAGGGAGCATGCCTATGCATGATCTGGTAACCTTTTTCCCTACCAAACTGGGTTGGCTTTCAACCGATTCACATCTCCTGGCTGTCATACTTTCAACCTCTTTGATCTTTGTTATCTAGTGAGCTTACTGGACCATTAAATAGGACAATGAGTGTATTATATGTTGACAGTTTGAGGATGCAATGGTTGCACCCTGGCACCCTAAACCTCAACTCTCACCATACCACATCCAAAGCTATACAAGATGTCACAGGAAAGACTGCTT
This sequence comes from Pulveroboletus ravenelii, assembly GCA_038090235.1. Classification (NCBI taxonomy): domain Eukaryota; kingdom Fungi; phylum Basidiomycota; class Agaricomycetes; order Boletales; family Boletaceae; genus Pulveroboletus; species Pulveroboletus ravenelii. The sequence continues at coordinate 4,894 of JBBPMH010000785.1, forward strand.
GTGGCTCAAGCTTCACATGCAAAGTACTATGATCGGTAAGTCACTCTGGGTTGAAAGGTTGTTCGTCTATCCTGACACATCAATTGAGCCATTGCGCTGAGATTAACACAAAGGCCCAGTTCAAGCTACTTGAGGGGCAAGCTGTATATAGGTATGTTGGAATATTTCATCTAATTTCTCCATGTCCTGCTATATTGATTCCTTGGTATCTTTTTTGCATTACATCAGAGACTCCACCAACCCATGTGTCCAGTCCCCCAGAGAGCATTTGCTCCAAAGGATTATTGGCCCTTTTCTCCACTCACTCATGGACTCACTGTGTTTGGACTACACTTTTATGAAGAATTATAGTTGACTCAATGCAATACACACAGCTGTTGGGAATGTTGAGATGGCACTTGTGTCCACCAGTGGCAGCAGATCAGATGAGGAGGGAGAGAAACCCACTTTTTTGCCAGCTCCTGCTGTTGCAAGTAATCCAATGTGATTTCCAAAGGTACAAGAGGGAAAATTTCCTTCCTCATTGGCCACCTCTCCTTGAAATTGATCATGAGATCAGTGAAGAACTCATAGTGTTTGTTGCAGTCGCTGAAGTACCATTCCCCTCTGTCATAAAAGCAACTTACAATCCATGCCATCTAACAAGTATGAAGGGAAAATGGGCAAGGTTGATTAGCAATGATCATGGGGTAAGGTTGCAGCATATGTGTGCAGTTAACTGCATGCCTAACCACTGGTCAGAATAGGTGAGCAGAGAGAGAACACAAGACATACATGTTGGGCTTACAACCTAAACAAGATTGTTGGCAAGCAAGTTATGGATGACTCTTTATAAGCCCTGCCCAGTATGGCCTTCTCACATAGAACCAACAGTCACCAAATGGTTGGTGGGTTTACTCATAACTGGCAATCTTTGTGGCATTCACATCAGTCCTATTGTTTTCTTGTTCAGTATGACTTGCAGGCATGTGTCCAAGGAACCTCAGCTTGTCAAGTCTGACATTCCAGCTAGGGAAAAGGTGGAGTACAAATGACATCATGTATATCACACTCACAAGCACAGTGAAGTTACTATCTGAACTGCGTTCATGGCCACTTAGCCTTTTGGGTCAGAAGAAGCTGAGCCAACTACTACTACCAACACATCACTTGATACCTGGCAGGAAATCAGTCATTTAGATGAACCAACTGAGCCTATGGAGATTGGTCAAGCCACAAACAACCATGGAAGAAATCAAATAGCCAGCATAAGTGCGATATATCAGTGCTTAAATGGAATTGGAAAACCAGATATTAACTACTAACAGGTCCACCCATTACTGCAGTGGCTACCAGAACAATCAGCTTTTCTTGATGAATTCATCCATCTTGAAGGCTGAGGTGATGATAATCACAAGGTTTGCAATTGTGGTAGTAACGATTCCCTGTGCTACTGCTGTGAAGACTGCTTTGGGATGCATCTTACCTGTGCTGTGTATATTCTGGCATGTCATTTGACCTGTCCATTGCACAGAATTGAGGTATGAAACCTTTATGTTGACTTTCCTACTGTTAACATAACAAAATGCGACCAAGGAGTGGAATGGGAACTACTTCCAGCATGTAACTCTCAAGTCTTTGGGGCTTCATATTCAATTGGGACACTGTCCAGGAACCATCGGCTATAATCAAAAACCAGCTCCCAGAAATGACTTTGTGGTGATTGATACAAACGGGATCCATGAGATCAGCCTGGACTTCTGCAGTTGTAAGCAAGCACAAACTTACTACAAACAACTCCTCCAAAGTCGCTGGTTTCCTGCAACCACCATAGAGCCACACACCATGGCTACTTTCGTGGTTCTCAAAGCTTATCATTTACTTTCTTTGGGGTCCAAGGCATCCATATATGAGTTCTACTATAGCCTCACATGCCTCACAGATAACACAGGTCTTGTGGAAATATGATTATGTCAGGGCTTGCTTGGATATGCCTTGTTACTGATACCACACAGGATCATTATCCAGCTTTCATGCATATGACATGTGAATTCTGCCATCTGAAGTAGCTCAAATGGGCTAGAAGAGGGCATGATCTGAAGGGGGTTGATGCAACATGAGAAGGCAAGTGCATTGTAAAATGCCCTGCCTGTTCTCATCCTGGGATTAACTTGCCATTGGGTTGGGAAAAAATGGAGCCAGTGCAAGGGTAGATTTACACACTATTCATTGCAATTGATGTCAACTTCCACTTGAAGTGGAAGATGGTATTGTTGGATCTCATGGATCCAAGTCTCAATTGCGGGTGGGCATACTTTGTCGAAGAGCAATCATACAAAAGGTACCTGGGGGATCTTGCCCATGTGTCTCAAGAGGTCAGTAGGCTGCAGAGGTTCTGAAATGCTGCTGATACACCCAACAGAGAAGTACCTGCATCAGTCACAACACTGTCAATATAGCTGACTCAAAGTCAGCATGGGGGCTTGCAGTGACTGGGGTCAGGACTGTAGACTGTGCCCGACATGAGATAAAGTTACCAAATGGTATGAGGGACCTTCAGAAGGGTGAAAGGTAAGCGTCTATTCTTGGATTGTGGGTATTGCATGCTCATTGGTCAGGTATATCAATATGGATTACCTAGTCTTCTCAGCCATCATGCATTTTGTGCTAGTCATGATCAATTTCTCCTATGATATTACATGTCAGTGGCACAAGAAACTGTGGAGCTGTATGTCTGTAATGCCAGAACATTTCCAGCTGAACCATGATTGCAAGATTATCTGTTTTTTTGTGCCAAAATTCCATCTGAAGGCCCATGTACAAAGCTGTCAAACAGATTTTTTGTTCAATTTCACTCATTGGGTAGGTCAGACTGATGGGAAAGCACCTAAGCATGGTTGGGCCAATTTCAACTGTGTTGCATCAAGCATAAAAGAGATGGGACCTGGTTCATGCCATGATCATCTTGATGACCACTTTGGCAATTCTAATTGGCAGAAGCAAGCAGGGCTAGGTATGTCATGTGCTTCAATACCCTGCATGAACCTGATTTCGAATATGCTGACAGGAAAAACTATGTTACACAAGTTAACTGAAGCTCTGTAAAATGTGCAGGTTCATTGTTGGGAGCTTAATGAGCTCAAGAGTACCATTGAGCCAATGCAGCTACAGAAATGGCTGAATGAAGTACAAGAATGGGAAGAAGACAACATGAAATCCAATCCATTTGAGAGTCAAATCACACATTAGTAATTATAACCATGATGGGCATGCAGCCATTCCAACTGATTTCTTTGACAACATATTACAATCCAGCCACAACACAGTCTGCCATCAGGCTGTGTCTTGTGGAGGAGGAAGCATGGGACCTGCAAGAACAAGTTGATATATCAGTGCATGCTGACGTCTCGCTGTTGGTTCTGATTTCAGCCAGGATGAATATTCAAGAGCTACAGTGAGTATCATCAATGCCTGATGGACTCAGACACACACCTAACTGTCACAAGGCATCAGCTAGCCAGTGATAGCACTGGGCTGGGGATCCATGCTACCAATCTCCAGAAATCAGGCATTACTGCATGCCACAATGCTCTCCAAAGAAGATTGGACACATGAATGCAAGTGCAGTTGCTATATATGCCTTCGGTTGCAGCACTGCATGCCATGGGGAACTCCACTGATGAGGCTGATGCCAGAACTAACAGACCTGAGACTATCAAACTCAGGCTGCCTTTAGAACCGAGTCCAGGAACCCCTTGCAATGAACAATTGCAGTTGATCAAGTGGGAGTTATGCTATGCACAAGCCAATGATGTCCTTAATGAGGTTCAGCATGGCATTCAGTTGCATGGGTATCTCACCATCTTTAAAAGAACCAATATCTGGGGTTAGCATGCTAACACACGCATGCATAGTGCTCTTGATCATGCAGAAAACAAAAAATGCCAGAGCAAAGCCAAGTACACTGCCACACAGCAGGCTCTCCTTGCACTAGGTCCTTCACTCAACAAGGCAGGATGAGAGGATCAGCTTCATCCATTGTGCAACAATGACTTAAGACATATGACAGATATGCTAGATGGTCAAACAGAGGGGATGAGAGATTTGTCATGGATTTGGAAGGTACCTGGTGTTTTGGGCAAGAGCAATGATAATCTTCGGGACTGTAAGTTTGTACTATCCTATGTATGGTGGTTGACTGAGCCATGAATAGGTTTGCAAATTAAATGGTGCAAAGTGTGAGCAAGGGAGGCTTGTTGGGCAGAGGAAGTAGTTCTGCTCAGAGAGGAAATGTGGAGAACTTTAGCATTTTTAGAGTGGGAGAGGAACATGTGGATGCAGTGTGTGTCTGCCCATATATTCAAAAATGATGCTGACCATGAAGGTTCATCTGTGTATGCTAAATGACAAGCAGCACTATGAGGTGCCATGGCCACTGCATTCAAGTCTATGTGGGAGAGTATTCCCACATCATTAGCTGGGGATTCTGAGGGCATCAAGCAGGGAGAGAGAGGATTTATAGGACAGGAATGATGCATCAGGGGATCTATCTAAAAAGCAGGTGATCTATCAATCTAATCAGGGGGGCAAGTGTATTTGCTTTGAATAATATATCTGTCCAATGCAATGAGGGGACATATCACACACACCCCAGCAGAGCCCAGCACAATAGCTGGTGAGTGGTATATCAGTTGGATCATCAAGGGGGCATGCGTGAGATCATATGTACCATGATATATCACTGGGTTGGCCCTGTTAACCTGAGCATGGGTGATGTATCAGCCCAATTCTGTGAAGTAAAATATGGCTACTAGCTTACCTTTGTGATGCATCAGTTGGTGGATTGTCAAGCCTGAGGGGGTATACTATGATATATCACCAATTTGGCCTGTTACTGGCATTATGTGATATATCAGTTAGTGAATCATCAAGGGGGTGTGTACAGAATCATACATATTGTGATATATCACTGGTTTGGCCCAGTTAACCTAAGCATGGATAATATATCAGCCCAAGTATGCAAGGAAAGATGTTGGCCACTAACTTACCTTCACATGACATATCACACTCAGCTCAGTGGGGCCCGATACAAGAGCTAGTGAGTAATGTATCAGTCAGCGGATCATTGAGGGGGCATGCATGGGACCACACATACTGTGATATATCACTGTTTGGCTCCCTGTTAACCTGAGCACAGGTGATATATGTATCAGCCCAATTATGGAAGGCAAAATGTAGTCACTAACTTACCTTTGTGTGATGTATCACACTCGGCACAGCAGGGCCTAGTACAAGAGCTAGTGAGTGATGTATCAGTCAGCAGATCATCGAGAGGGCATGCATGGGACCATATGTACTATGATATATCTATAAGGATCAACTCAGTCATTGCAAGGGCAGATGGACTGTATTTATTCACCTATAAGGATCAACTGCATATGGGTAAATACAGGCATGGTGCTGTCAACAAGGGGATGCTCACCTCAGTTGTTGAAAGAGCAGATGGACTGAGGTGCCAACTACAAGTGTGGCATCTAAATACTCGTAGGTACAAGCTAAATGTCTAATGAGGAAAATCAAGAATGTATAGTACAGCTATGTAACATGTAGAATGTACCAGGTCCAACTAGTCATGTAACTGACTGGCAATGTTGGGCAGTGTGTGAGTTGCATGGAGTGGCATTTGGTACTATGGCCACACATGTGCTCAGCAGCGCGCATGGTTGCCAGTTCTGACAATATCACTGTTCAGCCCCTGTTAACCTGAGTGCAGGTGATATATCAGCCCAATTATGCAAGGCAAAATGTAGTCACTAACTTACCTTTGTGTGATGTATCACATTCGGCCCAGCAGGGCCTGGCACAAAAGCTAGTGAGTGATATATCAGTCAGCTGATTGTCGAGGGGATATGCATAGGATTGTACACACTGTAATATATCACCAGTTTGGCCCTAGGGTGATGTAGGCAGTGATGATACCTAGTGAGTGATGTATCAGTTGATGAGTTGTCAAGGGGCCACATACTGTGATATATCGCTGGGTCAGGCCTGTTAATGAGCATAGATGATGTATCAGCCAAATTCTACAAGGGAAATCCCCTGGCACTAGCTTACCTTTGTGTAATGTATCACGCTTGAGCCAGTGGGGGTGGTTATGATAACTAGTGAGTGATGTATCAGTCAGTGGAACACTTTTGCTAGCCATTAGCTTACTTTCATGTAATATATCACACTAGACCCAGTGGGGGCAGTCATGATACCTAGTGAGTGATGCATCAATAGAATTGTCAAGGGAGCATACATGGGATCACATATACTGTGATATATCACTGTTCAGCCCCTGCTAACCTGAGTGCAGGGTGATATATCAGCTCAATTCTGCAAGGTATCATTAACACTGGCCACAGGGAAATGCTGGTCACTAGCTTACCTTTGTGTAATGTATCACAAAACTCTAGTGGTATCCCTAGCTTCATGTGATCTATCACATGAAGCCCAATGGTAGTGCCATGAACACAAGTGATAGATGATATACAGTGTCTCAAAATGGAAATGCATAGGATTATATAATCCTCTGTGCAACCTCCCTCTTCTCACCAGCACAGTATTCTGACACAATATGGGGCTTGTCTGAGAGCTAGGGATCAGTAGAATGTAATGGGATAGCTTTGAAATTGAAAATAACCTTGTACTGAGTTGTGTAGTGCAAAAATATGCAAAAGTACTGTACAATTCATTTTTTAGTCCATAGGCCCTCAAACTGATAAGATTGTATTGAGTGAAAATGAGTATATGAAGCTATGAAATGTTCTAGTAACAAGTATGGGATCCCTTTGCCTCCAACAGCACATGAACATGATCTGGCATGCTTTCATACAATGTTGTAATATAGTCATTCTCAATATTGCACCATTCCTCCACTAAAGCATCCCAAAGTCCATCTAGTTTCATCAGCAGAGGTGTATGACTATGCACATGATGTTCCAGATACTCCCATAAATGTTCAATGATATTCATATCTGGGCTGTTTGGTGACCATTTGAGTACATCAATCTTTTTTTGGGTAAACCAGTTGGTAGCGAGGCATGATGTGTGCTTCAGATCATTGTCCTGTTGGAAATAGACATCTTTCTTGTTAAGATGAAGGTCGTGAAAGGTTCCTAGAAGTTCATCGCTGAGAATCTGTGTGTAAAAAGCGGCATCCATAATGCCATCGATCCAACATATCCTCTCTAACTCTCCTGCCATCATACAACCCCAAACCATAACATTCCCACCACCATGTTTGATGTATTTCTTCACATAGTGCTCGTCAAATTGTTGGCCAGGAGCCTTCCAACACCATTCTTGTCCATCTGATCTGAAAAGAGCAAATTTTGACTTGTCTGAGAAAATAACTGCTTTCCAATTTTTGACAGTCTAGTCAGTATGAGCTTTTGCCCATGCTAACCTTTTCTCCTTGTGGGTAGCTGTCAGCAGAGGCTGTTTGCAGCATATATAAGCCTTTAAACTACATAGTCAGAGTCTTACTTGGATTGTTTGTGCATGGATAGATGGGAAGTACTTCCATTGGAGGTCAGCGACATCATGTGCCTTGCCCACAGCAAGCACATGGACAGCAACATGGGTGTCATGAGGAGTGAAAATGTGCTGGCAACCAGGTTTCTGAGCGACATGATGGAAATATTCACTTTGGGCATAGCATGAGTAGATGTGCTTGACAGTCATGCAATGGAGACCATGCTTCTTGGTGATCTTGGCATCTGCCATACCAGCATCTCGATCTTGACAGATGCAAGCTTTTTTGGTTGGAGAAATATACTTTGTCATGACAGAGGGGAGGATATGGGGCCCACCAAGGAATTTGAGGTATTCCTTGGATGCCAGAGATTCATGAACAGTGATGGGGAGGATTTTTATACAATAGCTTGCCAATGAAATATGTAATGCATAGCACCCGCATGACTCACACCCCAAAAACTCATCATCTAGTTAATGTATTCCAAAACAAAATTACATCTACAAGCAGGCTAGACATGGTAGAATATGATTACACTGATACAATGGCTCCTAGGTTATTGTTGTAATCAAACGGGACATTGCAAGAGGAAAGTCAGCACTGTGCATTTCCATTTTGAGACACTGTATCACTTGTACATCGATGTGAGGCAGTAGGGGAATAGTAGGCAGAGTAATACATCACTAATACATCAGTTCACAGTGCACTGCTGGCAGGAGGCTCACAATATCACACTAGCATCAGTTATGTACTACTGTTTGGGTGGTAGCACAATTCTCTGATATATTGTTTTCACTGCTACTGGTGTGCATCAACAGGTTCCTCATTATCATCTGCCTCCCCACTTTGTTCCTCAGCTGTCTCCCTCTCCTCATGATCAATTCCCACAGCCAGAACTCATAATTCACTCTCCCACTCATTTTCATTTCTCACAGCATCCATTTGGCCACATGCTTTTACATCAAACTCATGAATCATTGCTTTAGCAACCAAGTTCACCATATGGAGAAAGCAGCATGCATGCATGCCCAGCCCATGATAGTCAAGGAGTTGTGCTTACAATTCCTTGATCATTACCATATTATTGGATATGTTATCACAAGTAATACAAAGTATCTAGCATTAGGTGAGTACTATGTTCATAATCCTGCATTAACAGTACTGATTTACCTTCTCTGTGATCCTAAAATCCTCTAGCACCTTTTAAAACTGATTTGCAAGCTCTGGGCCTGTATGCAACTGATGTGACATCACCACAGACACACAAACCTTCAAGGTAAGTTAACTAACCCTTGGTACCTCTATGACATCTAACACAAAGCTCAGCAGCATCCCATTGTACTGTAGGTGGGCTGCAAATGCACAGAAAGAAAGGTGGTTGGGCAATGTCCAAGCATTAGTGGTAAAGTTGACTTTTTCATTGTGTTCCTACTTATGGTTAGTTACATTCAATCAGACATTATGAGATATGACTAACATCCAACATTTTAACAATCCACTGTCAAGTCCTTCCAAATACAAGACAGACATCACAAGACATGGTCACTGGGGATGGTAGGTGATATTCTGGTCTTCCTGTCTTCATAAGTGACTTAAATTCTCAATGTCAAATGGCTGCAGGCTCTCCACCACCCATCAAACAATCTCAGCCCTGCATATACTCAAATCAGCTCCAACTCAGCCTCAAATATATTTCAAGTCACCTTGTCTGACTCTGGGTATGCTGCCTATGCAAGTATGTAACCTTTTCTTTACCAGTACATTTGAATGCAGTGGTAATGCTACCAATTCATAGATATGGTTTGATGATTTGATGCTATGCCTCTACTGCATTAGTCACCAAGATGAAAACTTCAGCCCCCTAGCATTTTTTAACATGCTTTCACATATTTCCAGTCAATCACATATCAGTGGTGTCAAGGTAGCACTTAATCTTCACATTGCAATACTGTCCCATACACTTGAAGACATGGGTGACCCAGCCATTGTTTTCCTTGATTTCTGGTATAGGCTCAAAGAAGGAATAGATGGGCAATGTCCATTCTTTCATAGCATAGGCTATACTAATGTTAGTGAAAAAATTTAGTTGTCTCAATGGTTGTCTGTCAAGATTATATCTCTGAGGGTAACTCCAGAACTCCAGAGTTTGAACAGGGCTTTGGCTTCACTGTATGTGATATGCCTTGTCACAAGTCCAGTGCCCTGAATTTACTAGGGGATCAGGCAAGGGTCAGAGTGACCTTGTTATAAGCAACAAAGGTTGAGGATGATCAGAGGAAAGCCTTCAAGGCTCAAGTGGAGGGTCAGAGAGGACTGGGGAGTCTTAGTTGAGTTTCAAACTGAAGTATCTATGATAGAATACAGAGTCTTATATACAGAGGATGAAACACCAGTTACTCTAGTGATGTTGTGGTAGCTTTCATTGCAGAGTTACCTCAACCAAGACTAAAAGGGGAGACTCAGGCCTCTATTGGTAGAAGACTGGGTAATGTAACTAACCTAAAAGGAGAGACTAAGTAGCATTAGTATAGTGTCAATAGTGGTGAACCTAAGTGTCTCACCTCAGGCTTCTATTAGTAGAAGACTGAAGTGTGACCAACTACAAGTGGTACACTAAGACACTGTCTGTGATTATGTAAGGTGGCACTGTTGTCCAAAAGCAGGCCCAAAAAGGCATATGCAACAACACACCCACTCAACAGTGACCATCTTTGTAAGTAATGCCTAAGGATATACAGAAATGAACGTGCTTATCTCATGTGAGTCCTTTTATTAAGATGTCTGCTGCTTGCTTGTTCATGGATAGGTAGGTCAAGGTGATGTTGCCTGATTCAACTTTCTCACAAATGAAGTGGTGTTGGATGGCAATGTACTTGGTTCAGTTATGGAACATAGCATTTTTGGCTAGTGAGATTGCTGATTTGTTGTTGACATGCAGTAGAATTGGGTTAATGCACATGACCAAATCTATCTCACTGAGTAGCATATGGATCCAAATGGCCTCTTGGGTGGCAGCAGACATGGCCATGTATTCAGCTTCCATGCTTGAGAGGGCAATGGAGGATTGTTTCTTGGATAACCAGCTAACTGTGCCACTGCAGAGGGTAAAAGCGAAGCCAGAGATGGAGCAGTGGTCATTTATATCAGCTGCCCAATCAGCATCAATGTAGCTGAGTGGGCATGCCTCTGGTGCCACAGCATAGCAAGACAAGAGTCTGCCATCTCACAGAGGTAGCGATAGACTCTTTTGAGTGCAGTCTAGTGTTGTTTGCCTGGTGTTGCTGCATGGCAGCTCAAAACACCCACTGTGAATGCAATATCAGAACAGGTGGCCAACATGGTATACATAAGTGCATCTAGGGTGCTTTGGTAATTTGTCAGATTGAACTCAGATCATTTGAGTTTGATGAGTTTCAGATTCGGTTTGATGGGGGTGCGAGCAGAGTGCCTGTCTTGCATTTCAGCACACTGTAGAATGGACTCAATATAGTGCTTCTGGGACAACTCAACAGTACCCTTATTGCAATCATGAATGATTTCCATCCCTAGAATCCAGCATACCTTTCCCAAATCAGAGAGATTATACTCAGCCATGAGTTGTAACTTGAGGTGGTCAATTTTGGCACAATCTTTCAACAGAATGAGTTTGTCATCAATGTAAACAGCTACAGTGGCTCAAATAAGTGTCCCAATGTTGGGCCATTTTGGAAAGACTTGACATTTGCAAGAGAACCAAAATATATCAGCTCTGACCCTTGCAGGGTCATCAATAGCCCTAACCCTGACCCTAAAGATGAGCCCTTAGTCATGTGATTTGGTTGCCATGGCACTGAGATATAACAATTTCAAAATGACATATCATTGGGACACTTATTTGAGTAACATTTCTATTCTGTAATTTTAGTACTTTGTATGCCCTCCCTTTGCCTTTATCACTGCCTCTAGTCTTC
>JBBPMH010000786.1:0-16338 GCA_038090235.1 Pulveroboletus ravenelii
AATAAAAGATAACAACCACAAGATACTAATGAAACATATCACAAAGCCATCTGAGAAGGCCAAAGCAGCACTTGATAACCAGATAACCAAGGCTTCAAAGAAGTGCCAATCTGAGAATGACATGTTCATCAGGTCAACACACAGTTCCAAGAAAGGGAGACCCACTCTCATTCTTAAGGCTGCTGCTAAGCTGCCTAATGTCAAGGAGAAAGAGGTGAAGGGACAGTAAGGCTATAGTAGATTTGATTATATATCATGTTGAGTCACTTGTGCATGGTTATGAAAAACTGATAACCCATGGGTAAACCCATGATGGGTATGGGTATGGGTATGTATTTTCTAACCCACAGTTCAGCCCATACCCACCTGTGGGTATGGGTTTTTGGTGGGTATGGGTGTGGATATGAGTGCTGATACCCCAGGGTATACCCATGCTATGCCCTACTTCCTGCTCCATGTCCTGTATCCAAAGCACAAGTGCATGTTTCACATCTGGCCTGGTAACAATGTGAGGCCACTTGGATGACAAAGCATTGGGGTTCTCACTGATACATGCCTCTAGTTTGGGACAATTCTGTAGTTTACAATATAAGGTTGACTGATCAAAGACAAGGGCACCTTCTTGTCATGTATGGAAGTGCTCAACAATATTGATTTGTAACATATCTGGATATGTGTCAATGTAAGCATAAACAGAAAGCCAGTTGGCAAGTGTAAGGTTCTGGCATGATGTCCACTGAGGTGGCTTTGCAGAGGTGTCAGCATGCTTCTGCCACTTTGCTGGTGGGTGATTGGTGGGCCTATTGCAGGGCTTCCATTTCACATCAAACATGGTAATGATGGTGGGAGAGCAAGTTGTCAGATGTTTCAAGGCAAAATTTTCATTCATGGAAGCAATTGCCCAGTTTCACCTGCCCTTAAGGTGCCATTGTAATGCATATTTGCATGTCAACCCCAATGCTCTATGCAATTTGCAAAAAGTGGCTTGTTTTGGCATGTCCCGACTCAGGACCTCTCGAAAAGTGATGCGAAATAATGGAATTGCATTACTACCATATGCACTACGAGCGTATCAACTGTATTGTCAACACAAGCTGCGTCGGGTAAAAGTGTAGCGTGATGTGACAACCAAATGAACATACTTTGCTGAGTAATCCATACAACTTACCGGATCGTCGGATTGCTTGTCCGGTGTGGACTGAACATGAGTCTCGCCACCTTTCTCTTGGGAGCCAGGCCTTCTGGAAAGGTCATAGACACTGAACTTGACACCATATTTCATTCCAAGGTGTGTTGTGTAGAGCATCTCCGCCCTAACATCATGTTCACCGATCATCTCACGTTAGACCAAGGAGGAGCGTCCGACATCTAGCTCGGACGGCCACCCAACTACGCCGAAGAAAAAGAAACGCAGAAAAGACGTGGATGTTGATGAAACGGATAGAAAACGTGCCAAATCTTCGGTCGCGGACCCATCCCCATCATCCGTTTCTCCTCCCGCGAAACAGAGGAAGGGTGGGGGGAGTCGCGTCAAGAGTGCCCCGCAACCTGTGTCGGGACCTGAGTCCTATGATGCGAGAGAGCCCGAGAGCTCAAAGATCATTTCGTCGAATAAATATGGCTCGGAGGGCTCGGACGAAGGTAGAGACTACGCATCTACCCTGATCCACGAATCCCTTCAAGGGTACAAGCCGAGCAAGCCAGCGAGCGGAAAGAAAAACTATGCACCACCAGATGAGACAAAAGAAAGGCGAGATGCGCGCACGGTATTCGTCGGGAATTTGCCACCCGAAGTCGCAGTAAAGCGTGTTAGTGAGATTTGATTTTTCTGGAATTTTCGTTGATACCCTCCTCCGATAGCCCTTGCAAAAACAGCTACATCGGCATATACTATGTTCCCTCCCAACAGCGAATATCGAGTCCACCCGCTTTCGTTCAATCGCATTCCAGACGCCTACGTCAAAAATCCCGGAAGTGAGCGATGACTTGAAAAAGAACAAGCAAACTCGGCAGCACGAACGAGACCGCGCTTCCTCGTGGCGCGATGCACCCACCGCAGACGAGTTCCGGACAGAGGAGAAGAAGTTCCTCACTCCCAGTCAAAAGAAGAAAATTGCATTTATTAACAGAGATATTCACTCGGAGGCCAATTCTGTGCATGCTTACATCGTCTTTGCTTACCAGTCACCCCACGCAAGGCCCGCTAACTTACCTCCACTACCCCCTGTTATGGATCCTTTCGAAGCCGCGCGTCTAGCCGTCGAAAAGTGTAACGGTACCATATTTTTGGACCGCACACTCTGCGTTGATGCCGTCGCGAAAAGGACGATCACTGAAAGTTCACCAGATAATACACCGCTTAGTTCGGTTGTCGGAGACCCTAAGCTCACTATTTTCGTCGGAAACCTCGATTTTACGAGCAAGGAGGAGGATCTACGAGTATTTTTTGAAGGGATCGTGAGCGCAGAACGAGGGCCTCCTGATATCGAGGGATCTCAAGATGGGGACAAGCCAACGCATTGGGTCATTCATGTGCGTATGATTCGAGACAAGGACACCCAACTCGGAAAGGGCTTTGCCTATGTGCAATTCTCGGTCAGTATGCTTTTCGTTGAGATTGGAATGCGAGCAGTGCATTGAAAAAGAACCCACGCAGGACCGGACCTGTGTTGATGAGGTTCTCGCGCTTGAACCAGAGAGGCTCAAATTCGCAAAGCGAAAGCTACGCGTCCAACGATGTAAATCGGTACCAGGTGCCACTTCAAACAAAAGTGCTCCTCCTTCCAAACCAGCGGAAAAATCTAACGACGCTCCTATGGCACGTGTTCCAAAGGGTGACCCGTCTCTTGGTGAGAGACTGGTCAAGCTGACCAAGGAGGACCGTAAGCGGGTCAAGGCAGCAGATGCTGATCGCGTAGCTCGCAGAATGGCCAAGAAAAAGGCCAGGATAGCGCTAGCCAAACAAGGCGTGCCTCTCCAGAATGAACGGCGTGAAAGAGTACGCAAGGTGGGTATAACTAAAAAGCTCGGCAGTAAGCCCCCAAAGAAAACAAGCAAGGGAAGGGTGAGGAGCGAGAAAAGCATTGCGAAGAAAAACACAAAGAAGTAGTTTCGCGACCTGTCCCGTTTATTTTGGAACTACTGTAGGGTGAATTGGACCAGGTGGATAGTGAACGGTGTTAGTAGTGAGCACAAAATGGAAAGGGCAACTAAAAGTTGATGTTAACCCGAGTTCGCCAGCAGGTTTGTTTGCGGTGTTCGCACAAAAGATTGAGCACATTGAGCCGCCTGAATTCATAGAAAGTATTCAGCTCTGTTATTCTACACCGAGTGCACGGGACCGACAATAACACCAAGCATTCTCCCTCCCAAAAGTCTCCACAGACGCATTCTTGTGGGACGCCCTTTCTGTATCACAGGCGCCATTCCGTCAAGGCGTTCTCACAGCATTCGGCCTCAAGAGACGTGATAATCCACACCCTAGATCACGGGCCATTCCTCAAAGACTCCCTGCCCAAACCTGAAAAAGCTAGTGCTACCAGCATCGACGGCAGCAATCACGATAGTCTTCTTTCCCATTTTGAGAGCAGGGAAAGGTTTTGGTTTTGGCGGTACAAGTGTCGGCTTAGTCCTCTTAACCGGAAGAACAGTACGGAATGAGTGAAGAAAATAATGCAGGTGCCGGAAGAACCCCAACAGGATGGAGAACCAGCTCGGTGTCGGTTGAGATGGAGTTATGTTGGTTGATGATCCTTCCTGAAGCATTACTGTTTCCGGAGTGACTGGAGGAACATCGGTCGGCTGAGAATCGCCTGCCTGTTTGGAGGGCGTTGGGAGGCCACGTTTGCGCGGTGGTGGGAGAGGCATTTCTGGCAATCCACCGAAGAGCGCAGTCAGTTCTTGCAGGGTGGGTATGGACGTTGTTCGTGCGCTGTAAACAGGTCGTAATTACAGGCAACACACATTGCACGATGTCGAAAGTAACCCACTCAACGACAACGAGATAAAAATCAGGCGCGGGAGGAGCTGTCTTGCGGAATGGCGTGGAGGGCTTGTATACATGAAAGAAGATTCTGTACGGTGAGGGCGACGACGACTTCGATGGGAGTTCAGATTTTACTACTGGGTGATACAAAGGAATGGTGTGACCACAAGGTATGAATCGTAGTGCCCTGAATATGTCGTCTGATTGAGGAACGCAAAGTTAAATGGATGGGAGAGTGTATGTGAAGGACCTACGAGTAGTTTTCTGTCGATGAGGTTGGAGTCGTCTCCACCAGTCGATCCTGCTAAAAAATCGGGAAAGACTATGGACATTTGATATAAGGCGCGGGAAGAGTCCCGCAAGCCTCTGTATTATGGTCTGTGGTTGAATGACTGCAAGTGAAGCCGGTGGCGCAGCTGGGTATCCTGGCGTTGGGGGTTCGGCGCGCATCAAAGTAAATCCAAGGCGCTTTAGATACGCGTACACCTGAACACAATTGCATGTAGGAGATGAGCATGCATCGGAACAGAAGATTACAGGACCAGTCACCTGGTAACGTTCCAGGGTCATTTCCTCACGATCAATCATTTCAGCGAAAGCTTGTTGGACTGACATCGGCGCTCCAGGACTTTTTTTATCGTAATTCAAAGGATCTAGAAGCGATGTGCCGCTAGAAACTGATTTATAACAAAACAGGGCGCCGCGTTCGATGAGATACAAGGCTTCTTCCGGGAGGAGTTCGAGTCGCTTGGGCGATTTAGACGATGGGTCCCTCGACCCGTTTTCTGTGTTTTCGTATTGCGCCGTCCGAGAGATAGAGTAACCCATCGTCGAGAAGTGGATTCCACGCGTAGTCGTTACATGTACACGATTAACCGACGGGTGCCAGATACCATAGCTTATATTTTTGCTGTAATAGCATGTCAGTACGAATCCAGTGGTTCGTGTTCGATGGCCTGAACTGTAGAAAGATCGACCAACCTCGAAATAGTTCTATTGGCACGAAGAGCCTCAAACATTGCATCTCGCGAGCGGTCAAGGACATGGAGCTGCAACCCTGATGCTCCTCCCGGCGCAGGCTCAAAGTCCTTTTCACCGCGCTTTGGGATGATAGGCCGTGCAGCCCCAAGGGTTCTGTCCGAAGTCCATCATTTATGTGTGATCCTTATGCATTAGTAAATACCTACGGGAGTCTCGTCCAGTCTAATCCGTCTTCATCACCAGAGGAGTGATCGTCTTCTTGGGTTTTTTCCGGTCGTGGACGTGGGACCTCGAGTGTATCATCCATAACTTCGTATCAAGATAGTAGTAGCCAATATCAAATGTATTGAACAGATGCGGAGGTAGATAAATTCCATAATTAGATACATACATAGTACATACGTTTTCAGGACTCTCAACTTTCTTTTTTTCATCCACCTGTGTTCCGCCCACTGAGTTCCCAACACTGAGTCGGGCGAAATGGAACGCGAACGCAAGCCGACACCCACCCAGTCCCTCATCGTGCGCTACCCATTCCCTTTTTGTTTCATGTCTGCATGAATGTTCCCAACACCTTACCCCACTTAGGCGGGAGGTGCAGCAGGTACAGCTGTCGACTTGCTCTTCTTCCCAATAGATACCATCAAGACACGGTTGCAATCTGCTCAAGGATTTGTGAAGGCTGGGAGCTTCAGAGGGGTCTACAAAGGCATTGGGAGTGTTGTTGTGGGCAGCGCACCAGGAGGTGGGTACATTTGTGCTTGGCAATCACGCATTTATGACTGGAGAGCAGCGGCAATATTCTTTTCGATATACGATATATCGAAACAATATTTGCCCTTACACGGGCAGCTAGCCCCACTCAACCACATGATTTCCGCATCTATCGGTGAAATCGTATTCATCCTGTCTTGTCGTTATACCTTAGGTCTCTGATACCAATACCCTAGGCGGCTTGCTTAGTCCGTGTGCCGACTGAGGTGATAAAAACACGTACACAGACATCATCCTATGGTTCTGCTGTCACGTCCCTCGCTGCTGCACGGAGGATTCTGCAGCATGACGGCGTAAGGGGTTTCTACCGTGGGTTTGGGATAACAATCATGCGTGAAGTGGGAATATTAGCCGCAGATATCTCTATGTCGTTCTCATCCTCTCAACAGATCCCATTTACTTCACTTCAATTTCCCTTGTATGAGTTTTTGAAGTACCGACTCTCCCTAGCTATGGGCACACGCAGGCTCTATGCATCGGAAGCTGCAATATGTGGGAGTATTGCAGGTGGTGCTGCAGCTGCACTGACGACTCCCCTTGATGTTCTCAAGACGCGCGTGATGCTGGATATGCGAGTATGTGTACCCTCCAGCCTCGTATATTTTGACCAGTTGGTAACAAGCTATCTTGAAAGGAGCCTGCTTCGAAGATGCCCTCGCTCCTGAGCCGTTTGGGGCAAATTTATGCTACTGAGGGATCAAAGGCATTATTTGCGGGTGTCGTGCCTCGAACGCTCTGGATATCTGCTGGTGGGGCTGTGTTCCTGGGTGCTTATGAGTGGGTTATTGGTGTTTTGGTTGATAAAGACAGATGACCCATCTTACTGTAAGATTTCCTGAGACATTGGCCCATCTGAATTGACAGTTTCTCTCTTGTATACTCCAGTACTACAGTTGACTCCCTTGTAACCCATACTCCCTAATAACCCATACATTTTCATGACTCCCAAGTTGGTTTGCAGTAAAATGCTAGAATTATATAATTTTATCCCATGGCAACAATTGAGGATTTAGGCTATGTGTGAGAAAGAAGTGGGTTTACTGCTCTTTCCTCTGCCCACTTTGTATCAATAGCTCTGTTAGTGCAGTCCTTGTCTCTCTCTTTTTGCACCCACCCATCATGCCCTCTCTCAGCCTGCAGGTGACCTGTTCAACCACTCACTACTCTCTGACACTGCTTTGCTTGTTGCCAGAGCTAGACTATTCAGCTCCTGGCCTCACAAGTCACAGCTTGCTTGCTTGCTTGATAGTTTTATAGAGCAGCTTCAGGCCAGAAAAGCTTGTACCCACTCCCATACCTACATTCCTGCAACTTTTCACCATGAAACCTCACTCTTGTTTGACAATTCCAACACAGAAGGAAGCCCTGGAAGTGGTCTATGTGTTGTGCAGGTACTTGAGGGAGATTGACACTCATTTTGTTCACATGCTGGAGATGATGTTGGGCAGGTTTGGCTGTGAAAGGGTGTACAGAATACAAATTATTGTGCCAGCATGGTAATAAGGACAAGCTACACTTGGCCTGAGCACTAGGAACAGATGGCCCAAGTGCAGATACAACAATTTGAAAATAGCTGACATAAAACCTAGGCTACGAGACAATAAACAAGAGAACTCCTTCCCTCTGACCCCCACCTTGTGTGACCTCGATAAAGGTTATCTCGAAGAGATTACCTAACACCATTTTGAGTCGGGTAACTTATTCGAGATAACTCGAACAATACCAAGATTACTAGTTATATTCTATCCACGCTTCACACGGCTTATCAACGTTGTGAATAGACTTATCCCAACCATGTGACACGACCTTAGCAGAGGACGATACGCATGATCAACGTTTCAACATCTTGGTCGCTTAATTTTTATGGTAAGGTGTTCCATGATGGGCTGACGAGTCGATGTCGAAAATCGATGACAGATGGGTGGAATCAGCGCGAGCGCGTTTCGCAGCCACCTTATGAGTCATGGCAACATTATCGGCGCTTACGAACAATGCTCTCAGTGTGGTAGGTGTATTTAGATTCTTTTTTTTTTCCACGTCCCGATTTCTTCAGAGGCTGGGCTGTGAAAGCGAGACTTCGGAAGGCACACAGACCGCCTACCAGTCCACTGCTTTTTAGGATGTGGATCCATCCTCGTTCCGGGCTGCGGAAGGTATCAGGTGGCGACCGGAATTCAGAGTAAAATCACGAATATGGCCACCAGGCATCACAAAAAAAAGGTGCAATCCCCGTCACGGACGATTTTTTCACTGAAATTAGGTTGGACATTTTCGATTAGCACAGCTTGATTTCGAGATAAAGGATCATGAGCTTGTGCTCCGTTCACTCACTCGGTCCTTCGGACTAGCAGGCTTCGTCGATGATAGGGAGAGTGAACTCCTTGTTGAGTTTTGATTTCTCATATCATATTTACACCCTCTTCCTCTTTACCAAGGCAGATATCAGGACGGCACTCATCCCACAGGTGCGTTCCGAGCCCTCCACTGTAACACTCCTTAACTCTATCTAAAAGACAATCTTCGCGCTTGCGGCTGCCCCTGTGTGTCACCCTTCACGCATCATCCATGTGGTCGCATGGATTTGGCTTCACCTGCTAGCGTGTAATGTCGCGAACCAAGTCAACGCTCTCGACGAGGACAAGGCCAACAAACCTTTTCGTCCACTTCCCTCTGGGAGAATCACGGAGTATCACGCCCGGATCCTCCGCTGGATCCTCGTCCCCGTCTGTTTGGCGGTCTCGGTGGCATATCATAGCACAAAACTCTTCAGCAGCAGCCTAGTACTCCATGTTCTCGCCGTAATTTACAGCGAACTCCATGGCGACGCACATTTTCTGTTGAAGAACTCGATCACGGCGGCCATGTATGGCCATGCGGGCTTCGGGGGGGCCCTTTTGGCACGTACGTTTCGGTGCCGGTTCGTTCTCCAGGGACCTTATTCATGTGCGCTCCCCATCAGGATGTGATCTATCCGACATATCGAAGACAGCCCGGCTAGCCATTCAACTGAGCACGGCTGTCTTCGCTTCTACGCTGCACGCGCAGGACTTTAAAGACGTCTCTGGGGATCGTATGATGGGTAGACGCACGCTCCCTATCTTGTTCCCCTTGTGGTCTAGGATATCCGTCGCACTGGGCATCCCGCTGTGGGCTCTCTACCTCAGCCGTGTGTGGCACCTCGACCCGCTCAGTGTGACGACGTTTATGTTATACTCTGGCTACACGGGAATTCGCTTCTTGCTCTACCGGTCCATTGACGATGACAAACGGTCCTGCAGATATTATAGTGTGCGCACACATCACTTGTCGTGGGGAATTTGTCTGTTGACAATTGGCAAAGTTATGGCTTGGCATCCACCACGCACTTCCTCTTTACTGGCATATCTCTGTGGCAGTCAGCAACCTATGGTTGCTCGTGCCGCTTTTACGATCTCACCGATTGTAACCTTTTAATGTTCTTCATTGCGTGCTCTATATGATGTCCCTCGACAATAAATGTATCGTTATCCCGAACAAGCGGCAGTACGTAATCTCACATTACACAAACCGACCTCGTGTGTCGAACCAAGTCATTGACGTGGCCTGATTGATAGGCACAACCCCTCCCGCCGGTTGTCGGGACGGTGTTCCGATCAGGAACTAAAGGCAATGTTTCAGCTTTGGACACTTTCCACAATGCCTATTGCCCATGCGCGATCACCACGGGCAACTATTTTTTCTGTGAAGAAACCTCCGAGTATGTTGTTGAGGCGTGCAATCAATTTGATGTCCTCCTCTCCGGTCCGATCAAGGGACTCCGCCATGTCGGAGAGGGGAGAGACAGTTTGAAGAGCGATCTGGTCGGGAAAAATGTCCGCAAGCAGTGATCGGAGAATCAGCCCTGCACGCACCATGGCTGCATCAACGACCCCGTCCACCCCGTCACCACTCGCTGCGGCGCACTCCTCACCTACTACACGAGCTCCACCGCCTTCAAGCACACCTTTCCGGACCGCCTCCTTACCGATGCCAACGAGACCACGGATCGCGCCTTCTCGGGTGCCTAATGGTTTTGGCGTGCCTCTCGGTTCCGCATTTGACATCACCTCTGCGATTGTAAGCGATTCAAAACCGTTCACGATCACTGAATTAGAAGCAGGTACGGGGGCAGAACCACCTCCGCCCAAAAGCGCAACCAAGAGAGTCTTCATGATCCGCGGAGAAAGCGAGGGATATGTTGTAGAGTGTTGAGTCAATAACCGGCCAAGCGTTTGAGCAGCCGCCGTGCGAAGGTGGGTCGCGTTGGCTCGCGGTAGGTTGGAGTGTAGGAGCGTGGACAAGATGGCAGGCAGGATTTGGTGTAACTAAGGGGGACCCGTCAGTACAGGGGCGATCGTGCAAAAACGATGCAGCAAATATCCAACGTATACCCACATACGGTTCGATGAACAAGGTTGGGTTCTCCAAGATTGCACCCACAACATCCAGCAATACTTCAAGCGTCTTTCCATCTGCTTCGCTCTCCGCTCCTTCCCTGAGCGCATTGACAACACCTTCCCCAACCCACCGCACCAAGTACGGTAAGAGTGCTTGAAGACCTGCGTCTGCACGGAGACTCGCCAGAGCGGCCGTACGCTTCGCCGTGTCTGACGCGGATGATGAAGCAGGGAGAAGTGAAGAGGTGAGGCGGGTGTAATACAACTGAAGTTCTTTCGATAGCACTTGTTTGACGAGTTGGTTTTGTTGATTTTGTTGAGTCGCCTGAAGTAATTGTCTTCCCTGTGTAGGCGCGGCGGCACCAGGCTGTGGCGATTTAGCATCTGTATCTGCAGGGATAGGTTCCTCTCTTGGAATGGCCGGCGGATTTTCTGGAACAAGAGGTTGTACTCCTTCCACAGCAAGCCAGTGTGCAGTCCAGTTGACGCCTCTTGGTATCGTGATCTTTTCTTCCCTCAGCACTTTATCGAAATCGATCTCTTCGTCCTCCACGAAGAAGACGGTACCAGCCGAGCTAAGATGGGGGAATGGGAGCGCGCGTCGAAATGTGGAAGGCGCATGCGAAGTGTGGCCATATAGCGGTTCGATGTTCAAGGTTCGCAAAGCTAAGTCGATATCGCCGCTGGTGAGCAGCGTTCTGCGTGCATGTCGCATGTAACGAGCAGCTTCCTGTCAGCGGGCATCAGCGATGCCTATCGCCAAAAACCGACTGTGGAACGCGCCTCGATGACTTGATGTATTCTGTACTCGACATCGCTTGCGAGTGCGGACGCAACCGCGTCCTGAAGCGTCGTGATGCCTAGAGAGTCGGCCACATCCTATAGAGACCATCTCAATCGTGGTCTGGTTGGGAGACGAATCGCGCACCTTGACTGACTCTGCTTTGTAGACGCCTGCGTGGTGAGTCTGTGTCAGCTTGGATTTAGGTCCAGGTTTGCTCATGGTGGCTATTGAGCGGGGCTGTGCAAACTGCACTCTATTTACGTCTTGTTTGGAACTCGATGTCGCAGCGCTTGCAATAATGATAGGTAAACCAAAACTAAATATGATCATCATACGGCTACAGTAGGTGATGCATGCGATAGGCTACAGTCGATCTATTAGCTACAGTGTGTTCACGCCAAGTTACTCCACACAAGCGGTCCAAGTACCGCTAGTAATCCAGGAAACGTTGCATGTCTGCTACTGGACGGACCTGATAAGATGACATATCAAATGAATCGTGCCCATGGCCAGGGAAGTGAGGGAATGCAGGTGTCAGCGGGTTCTGTGACCATCCGGGGATAGTCAGTCCGTAATCTCGAAGCGGGGAAACAGGCTTTGGGGTCATCGATTGCAAGTGATCCATGGCATAGCCTTGCTGTGCTGACGATGCACCAGTGGCTCCAATGTTTTCTGAGGTTTTCATTGTAAACGGGACATAGTTACGAAAAAGGAATACGAACGGGTCATGCTATGCGGAATCCCCACCAATTCTGCGTCCTCAGGGGTAGGCATTGCTGACAGCCGCAATACAAGCTTTTCGTTCTCGTCAGCGAGATTTCGCAGCTTTTTCGCAGCTGTTGTTGGATTCCCCTCAGCTAAAATGAAGGTTCGATTAGGAAACATCATGGACTGACCTGTGACAAGCAGCTGATGCCGTGTGGCATCTCTGCCCAACGGAGTGTCGAATGGGTCCACGAGAAGCAATGCATCGCGCAGCTCAGAGAAACCGTCGATCTCCTTGGACCGGTACTCTCGCTGGGACTGCAGCTTGTTCTTCTTCGTGGGTGCAGACCCGGATGTGTATCCTCGAGACGACGACGGCTGCATAGCTGAGAGGCTGGTGTGAGTCACCAAACTCTCCATATTATATGCTTTGAGGAACAGAAGTGGATGGACAATGCCGTGCTAACACGGGCCGTTTCAACCGGGTAGGCTGAAGGTGCCGAACTAACAGCAGTGACGTTCCTAGGGATGACTCGAATTATTTCGTTGTCGAGTGCGACCACCAACCTGGTGCAGTGTCCGTCCTATCACCGCCGTTTCTGGACGTTGACTGAAGAAGCTGTCCGGCTCAGCCATTCACCCGAGTGCTTTGAGAGATTATCACAACGCAGGCTATCTTATCTATCTTTTCATTCCCGCTGATCAGTGCAACCTTGCATGGGCTGCTTTTCACGACGGGCAATACCGGCGGTGGTACACAGAGCCCCACAGCGAGTCCGTCCGCGTGCTTTCCCTGGCCTTGCTACCTTCATTCGGCTGGGCCGATCGCCGAGCCGGTCACCGGTGGCAGAGTCTCACCAAAATGCGGTGCTTCATGTCTGGTGCATCTACTAATTAATGTAGGAACGAGAGCCAAATAGAGAAAAATCCTTGGACGCAGGCTTGATGGGTAAATATTCTCGAATAGCCTAAAACGGGTAGCGCGTCAGGACCTCGGCAACCGCTCGGCTAGTTTCCCAGAGTAATCAGACTTAAAGACTGACTTGGAATAACAGTTCCTTTCAGGATTAATCTGAGCTATCCCATAATAACCTACGGCAGCTAGTACCTCCAAGCTGTACGGAAATTTGGCAGGGACACTCTGACCGCATTGGTCGCTGTGCATGCGAAAGTCACTGACTCGTGAGTCGTGGCGTGCGCGATGGGGCAGTGGGCAGCAAATCACAGACAGTCCCGCGGACTCCCGCCATCCATGCTATAACTTGTAAGCAGGTCCCTTTACCGGGTCGTCATACACTCACATGCCGGATAGCACCCGGCGAACGTTCCGTGAGCTCACAATCGTTTACCGGACCGATCGTCATAGTATAACGAGCGTCATGGCTGGATATAAGAGCGAAGCAAGTACCCCACAGTTTCAGCACGAACCGCAATACTCGACATGCAGCTGGTAGGGAAGACATCAGTGGATTTTCATCGACTAACACTACTCACAGATTGAATCCGCACGCAAAAACATTCGCTCACTTCTCGAGCAATGTAATGTAGCATATGAGGTCACTCCATTTGATGAGGACCTATACCAAGAATGTATCGACGACGCGACACAACGTGGTTATCCAGTCGACGGTGATCCATCTGTGCGGACATATTTGCGGGAGGGGGTCGTCTATGCAGCAACCGCTGGGGTGCATCTCCCTCATCGCCCGACGCAAATATGGATCGCACTCTACACTGCATGCGCCATCTTCGTGGATGACGCGGCCAACCATTTCAAGGCAGAGATACCCGATATCTATCTTTTCAACGATCGTTTCGTTAGGAAGGAATCACAAGGGTGTGCCGTTCTAGACGCGTTCGCAGATATCCTCCGTCGGGCCACAGACCTGTATCGGCCGGTCGCCTCCCATTTGATCACCACATCGACGATGAACTTCGTCACTGCCAATTTATTGGAACACGAAACGAGATCTATGGAGGTACTGCCCCCGAAATCATCTCTGAGCGTATTCTGTTGACGATATGAATATGAGTAGATCTCAAGCGCTGCACAACAGTACCCCACTTATCAGCGAGTGATGTCTGGTGTTGCAGAAGCCTATTCCTTCATGGTATTCCCGCGAGAAGTCCCTCTGAATGATTACATTCAGGCGATCCCGGAGATGACGCTATTCATTCATAATGTTAAGTAGGTGTCCTGTGCTGTCCACGTTGACAATTCACTCATGGCTTGGTTTAGCGATGTATTATCTTTTTACAAGGAAGAGCGAGTGGGCGAGACGACCAACCAGATCTCCACGCTAGCCGCTCAGACTAATAAATCAAAGCTGGAAACATTTGGCGAATTGACGGATACGACGATTGGTCTCTACAAGAGGATTGTAAGAATACTGGAGCGGTCCCCAGAAGCATGTAAAGCGTTTAAACAGTATACGGCAGGATACGTTCGCTTCCATACTTCTACGACGAGATACCGATTCGAGGACCTCGACTTGTAAGCACTGTATTTAACTTTGATTCTGGACTCTATTGTACCTGCACGCTCGACGAAATAATAGTATCGGTACTTTCCAGGTGCGCGTGAGTGTGGGAGGTGATGATAATCTATTATGAGTTATTCGGGTCATGAATGTTGGGCTTGATGGCGTTTGGGTGGAGATTGGACGCCCACATATGTGCAGAAGTATGCTTGTTCGCTCCTGTCGTGAGAGAAGCGTCCGCACCGAGCGAATACGTATAAACGTGCCACCCTACGCCGACTGCATTGGGCTCGGTATATGTACAACCGGATCCCATGTCAAATAATGATCTAATATGCCATGTTGCACGGCCGCCAACCTTGAATGAACAGGACGTGGTGCCGTATGTTCTCGCTTCGTTTTATACTTCATCAGTTTTGGTTTTGGCTTATCCGGAGTAGGGAGAACCAGCGACCGTCCACGTGACCAAGTGGTGCACTGCAGTCACACTCGAACGAGGATCAAACTGCCTCGATGTCGGGGCAATCCACATTCTAGTTGATATTCGAACCATGGCAGTGGCTTGATTTACACTATGTTGAGATCTATTGATGATGACGGCGCTTATCATGGTGGCATGAAGGCTGTGTTGAAGCGTCCCCCGGTCCCCAACGACGATGCCAACGTACACTGTATTCCCCATCGAACCCCCTGCTTCCCCATCCCAGCTCGCCGCATACAAAACACTCCGACTTGCTTCGCTCCAAATCGATCCGCAGGCCTTCATTTCCACCTACGCGCGTGAGCTCACCCTCTCGGAGGACGTCTGGCGACAGCGGGTCGACTCGTCTTCCAAGCGGACGTTTATTGCCGCCATAGCCAATGATCATGATCCCTCGTTTGAACGCAGGGATGTCGACACGGGCATGGGGGGAACGACAGGGCAGTGGATAGGGACAGCTTGTATTGTGGGGCCCTCAGACATGGTGGCCCCATCCATCACGGCCCCATTCAAAGAAGCGGGTATGGACACCAATTGGGAAATGTATGGCCTGTATGCGATGTGGGTGCACCCTGCGCATAGGGGCAATGGTGTCGGAACCAAGTTGGTCAACGCATGCCTGGAGTGGGTGCGAACACACGTCGACGTCAGGTTCACAAGTGAAAACGGCGCCACGCGTGAGGATCCTAGGAAAGTGGTGGTTCTACTCGTCTATGATGACAACGTTGCTGGGCGGATGTTTTATTCTAGAATGGGATTCACTGATTTAGAAGAGGTCTCTGCAGAGGAGGGACAGAGGTGGATGTTGGCCAAAGTGTAGAGTACTACAACGAGGGGTTGGGGATACTGAAATGGAGGCAACTTTGGAGATTATGATAACCTGCTATGCAAGCCTGCCGAGTGTTGGAGAGTTTATTTTCTACGCTTCGTTCCTACACTTATTAGATTACCAAATATGGACATCGCTAGTTCTCACGAGATGAGTCATCGTCCCTCTAGTCTGTCATCTGACTAACTGGAGGTGAGTACAGTTGACTTGCTCATACTATCCCCTCCCACCAAGTCAGCACCCACCACCAAGTTGGCACTCTATCAAAAATACAAAAATTTTTACTGTTAAAATTCACAGATGTCAGTTTATATGTTACATATATGTCTGCGAAGTTGAACAGATAAAAACAATGCAGTAGTTGTTGAGATCTTGAAATTGACCTTTGTAACACCTTGGTAACACCATTGTCACTCACTGAGCATCTGCCAAAGTGGAGATTCAAAAGTGACTGCTGATGTGAGATGGTGTGCTTACAGTGGCTCAAATAAGTGTCCCAATATTGGGCCATTTTGGAAAAACTTAACATTTGCAAGAGAACCAAAATGTATCAGCTCTGACCCTTGCAGGGTCATCAATAGCCCTAACTATGGCCCTGAAGATGAGCCCTTAGTAATGTGATTTGATTGCCATGGCACTGAGATATAACAATTTCAAAATGACATATCATTGGGACACTTATTTGAGCATGATATTATCAGTCATCTTTTGGTAAATAACATAATGTTCTAATAGATGCTGTGCTTCATCCCTGTCTCATTATGTAACTTACATAACCCTGGGCACTATAAAGGGCAGAAATACCACCTAGCTAACCCTACTTCACCATGAAGCTCATTTTTGCCTTTTCTAGAGTCTATATCCTCTTTCTTTCTGAATCTGGTCTTTTTGCTAGGAAAACATC
>JBBPMH010000787.1:0-16316 GCA_038090235.1 Pulveroboletus ravenelii
CACTCCGTCTTGTTTACTCTTCATTGTCCTTGTCTTACCTCGATTACTCCCTGTACTATATAAACCCCAGTAGGTCTACTTGTTCCCTAGCTTAGATCTACTCGGCAATCTACATTGTTCTCCCCTCTATGTGTCTTCGCTCAACACTTGACTGAGCACTCAGCTCTTACCCTCATCTCCTTGCTAGCAAGTCGCTAGGCAAGATCCTCGACCTTGAACCTTCGTCGGCTAGTTGCCGGATGAACCCTAGACCCTGCTGGTTGCAGGCTACGTCTCTCGTCCTCATCTCACTGTAGCTGCTTGCTGACAGTTCCTTTCGTCCTCGACCCTTAAAAAGCCGAGTCCATGCTTGACCTTTTGGGATCAAGTGTAACAGAGGGTAACTCCAGAACTCTGGAGTTTGAATAGGGCTTCAGCTTCACTGTATGTGGTGTGCCTCTGTCACAAGTCCAGTAGCCCTGAATTTATGGAGAGTCAGGCAAGGGTCAGAGTGACCTTGTTGCAAGCAATGAAGATTGAGGAAGAATCAGAGGAGAGCCATCAAGGCTCAAGCAGAGGGTCAGAGAGGACTGGGGAAGTCTTAGTCAATATTCAAACTAAGATATCTATAACATAGTATGGAGTCTTATATATGGAGGGGGAGCACTGGTAAGGGAACTGGTAACTCAGAGCTGGAGGCAGAGTGGTAGCAATGGAGCTGTGCTCCTAAGCAGAGCACAGGATCAGAGGGGCTATGAAGGAAATGGGTGGTGTACAAGGGTAAGCAAAGAATGGAACATAAGTACAGTAAGACAGAATTATCTAAATACAGGGTCTGGAGGGTATAGGGTGTGTGCTTGTCAAGAACACACCAAAGTTCAAGAGAGACAAGGCCAGAGTTGGATCCAGAGGTCAAAGTTGCACAGGATATGATAGCATTGGACATTTTGGACTCCAAGACACATGAGTTTTCCTCAGCTGAGTAATCTTTCCATCAGACAAGGTAGCTCTGTTGGGATGGGGCTCCATGATGATACATGATCTTTTCAACTTCATATTCCTCTTCACCTTCTATTAGTTCTGGCTGTGAACATTGTTTTTGTAATAGGATGATAAGAGGGAAGTATGGAACATGGGGTGGATTCTCCATGTTGTCTGAAGGTGAAGTTCATAAGAGATAGATGATAAGACCTTAGTGATGATGAAAGGTCCTTCCCGCTTAGGGGTGAATTTAGGGCTGGTAAGGGAATATTTCAAGTTCCAGGCCTCAAGCCAAACTTTATCACCTCATTTCTAGGGGGTGAAGCCTTGTGTGTTCCATGCCTTTATCACTTGGCAGGAAAGCTTATGTGCCACCAGTGCTTCATCTCTCATATGGGAGAGAGTCTTTAATCTGGACTTCATGGCAGGGAGAGCTGTTTCAGAGATGACTGTGGAAAGAGGTTTAGGTTCATATCCCATCATGAGATAGAAGGGTGATTGACCAGTGACAGAATGAGGGCAGTGGTTATATGTGAATTCTGCCATGGGAATGTGTTTGGCCCAGCTAGTTGTGTTATCATGACAGAAGATTCAAAGATAGATCTTGATCTCCTGATTGATATATTCTGTTTCTCCATCAGTTTGGGAATGGTAGGCAGTGGAGAGGGCAAGGGAGTAACCTAGAAAGGAAGCAAGGGATTTGGCAAATTCTGAGATGAATTGTGGACCACAATCAGATATGATCTTGTTATAGAGGCCAAATTGTGAGTGCACTTTGTGGAAGAAAAGGTGGGCTATATCTTCAGTGGTTATGGATTTCATAGTAGGGCACAAAATTACCCCTTCATAAGCCCATGGTTGACCACAACCAAGAGACTGTCAAAGCCACCAGAAAAGGGAAGGTTGGTGATGAGATCACAGGAGATCTGCTGGAATGGGCAGATGCAGGTGGAGGCAATGGGGGTGAGCAGGGTGACAGTGGGATGGGTGTTCACCTTATGCTGCTGGCAAGTGGCACAGCCTTGAACATAGTTGTGGATGAAGGTAGCCAGACCAGGCCACCAGTAGTCATGAGCAACAAGTTGCTGTGTCTTTAGGAAACCAGGGTGACCAGCAGAGGGGTGGTCATGGCATCAGGACATGACACTGTGGCAAAGGGATTCCAGGATGTAAACACATCCCTGGAAGGTGAGGATACCAGCATCGAAGTGCCAGTTGGAGAGGCAAGATTGAAAGCAAGAGGGGATAGTGCCCTCAAGTGCATGAAGGGCTTCAAGGACCAGAGGGTCAGAGGTGGATAAGATAGCCACTTTGGAGAAGAGGTCAGCATCAACCAACTTCACAAAGAGACTATTAGGGAGGAGGGTGATGTTGGTATTATGTGGTCAGGGTGACAGGACAGGGTATCAGGGGCAGCCAGAGAGGAGCCAGATACATGGGTGAATTTGAGATTGAAATCACCCAAGTCCAGAAGCCAGTAAGCCTGGAAATGGTTCAGCTTGTGGGTTTGCAGAAGTAAGTGAGGTTTTTATGATCAGTAAGGATGTCAATAGGGAAAGAAGACCCATGAAGATGATGCTGCCAAGTTTTCAAGGTGTGGATGACTGCAAGTAGCTCATAATCATAGATATTGTTACAATTTGCTCATATGAGCATGTGACCCCTATTCTTTTTCCTAAACTGCACACCCCATGACACCTAACTATTACCAATCATGCCCCTCTCCCCAACCCTCTCTGGCTTATCACTAGATCCATGCTCATAACTGCTATCTGAGCACCACTGGATCATCCACATTTACAACAATTACCTCCAACCCTCAGACACTCCCCCATCCCCACCTGCCCAGCACAACCTGTCAACAGGTTATGCCTACACCACTAAAGGTGTCCCCCATGACTTAGTCACACCTTCTCCATTTGTTCCTTCATATTCTTCTTTTTGTCATTTTTACTTAGTCTTCAAACCCTAGACTCCCCCACCCAATCCTCTGTCATTGGCCTCATATCGTGTCACTCATTGCTCCCCTTTTGCCATTCGTCAACTGACTCATCTGATTCCTAAGCCTTGTTTATCCTTTGTTGATCTCTGTTTATTCCCCTTTGTCCCAACTTGGTATATAAACCTGCCTCGTAGGTATCCTGTTCCTTAGCTTAGACCTACTCGGTAATCTACCTTGTTTTCCTCAACGTGTCTTCACTCCACACTTGACTGAGTGCTTTGCTCATACACTTGTCTCTTCACTAGCAGTCACTAGGTGGTGTTACATTTCCTCATTATCTTGACTCATTTCCCTCTTTGTCAGCAGACCTTACTCTCCTCATCTGATTCTCTCGTATTGGACTCGTAGCTCCATTCTTACTCATCAACCTCTTTATGCCATTTGTTGTCTTACCAACTCACTTACTGATCTATGTTTTCTCTCGTTGTCTCTGTGTTTGTACCAATGTACTATATAAACCTGCCTTGTAGGTAGCTTGTTCCTTAGCTTAGACCTACTTGGAAATCTACCTTGTTTTCCTCTACATGTCTTTGCTCCACACTTGACCAAGTGCTCTGCTCATACACTCATCTCTCTACTAGCAGTCACTAGGTGAAATCCTTGACCTTGAACCTTCATTGGCTAGTTGCCAGATGAATCCTTGACCCTGCAAATCGCAGGCTACATCCTTCATTCTCGTCATATGGTAGCCATTAGCTGACCATCCTCCTCATCCTTGACCTTTAGCCGAGTCCATGTTCGACCTTTCAGGATTGAGTGTAACAGGTGAAATCCTTGACCTCAAACCTTTGTCAGCTAGTCGCTGGACAAACCCTTGACCCTGCAAGTCACAGGCTACGTCCTTCATTCTTATCATACAGTAGCCATTAGCTGACCGTCCTTCTCATCCTCAATCTTTAGCTGAGTCCACATTCGACCCTTCAGGATTGAGCATAACAGATATTGTAATTTCACTCTGCTAAGGAAAGGGATTGTGAAAGGTAGAAACATGGTTTGAGGCCACTGTTGCCATCAGGTTGTAAGAGAATGCCACTGGTGGCCCATTTGGAGATGTCAGTGGTGACAGTGAATGGTTAGGTTGGGTTGGGGAGTTAAAAAATGGGAGCAGTGAGAAAGGCTTCTTTTAGGGAGAGGAAGGCCTGTTCACAGTCTGGAGACCACAGCCAAGGATGGTCCATTTTAGTGAGATCCAAGAGGGGGCAGGCTATGGTGAAGTAGTTTGGGATAAAGCATTGGTAGAAATTGGCAAAGCCCAAGAAGAAGCAGACATCCTTCATGTGGGTTAGGGTAGACCAGTTGGCTATCCCAGACAACTTGATAGGATCCATGGTGAGTTTGCCAGGTTTGACCACCATACCAAGGTATTCCACTTGGTCAGTGGCAAACTCAAATTTCTCCAACTTCAAATGGAGGTCCAACTCCTTCATTTGTTGGAAGACATGGCAGGTACATTCAATATGGGTTTTTTTATCTGGAGAAAAAATAAGCAGATTGTTCATGTAAATAATGAGCCAGCCTTCTGCAATGAGGTCATGAAAGAAGTTGTTTATGAAGCACTAGAAAGTGATGGGGGAATTGGTCAGTCTGAAGAACATAACCATGGATTCAAACAAGCCCTTATGAGTCAGAAATGCTGCTTTCCAGCAATCAGACTTCTCTATATAGACATTATTATATCCTCATTGGATGTCAAACCTGATGAAGACTTTGGCTCCCTGTAGACAATCAACTAAATCAGAGATGAGCAGCAATGGATAGGTATCACAGATGGTGTGCTCATTCAGGTAGTGATAGTCCTGGCAAGGATGAAGAAGAAGGGAGAGGATTGCAGGGATTTGGATGGACATATTTTTCCAGCTTGTAGGTTCTCATCTAGGAAATCCTCCATAGCCTTTTTCTCTTGCTTGGTGAGAGGGTAGACTTTGGTGGACTTTGGTTTAAACGAGTCATCAAGTTTGATGGGGTGGTCATATTGCCTGGATAAAGAGAGATGGTCTGCTCATTCCTTAGAGAAGACTGAAGAGAAGTCAGCAATTTGGAGGAGAGAATGGTGGTCTTTTTCTCAGGAAGGGCATTGATGGAAAGATCTGTTGACATGGTAAGTTTCTTTACCATCTGCTCTTTTTTGAACTGCATCCATTTGGAATGGGTAGAGAAGCAACTTCTATTCCAATAGTCTAGGTAGTTATAGAGTGCCCTGTCATAGGTTTGGTCAGTGTTGATGTGTCAAATCTTGGTACCTTCTGGATGGCCTTTCACATGGGCAGCATGCTCCATAAGCCACTTGGTTTCTGCATGGTTTGGATCAATCTGTCCTTATTCTCTGTGGAGAGGAGGGAGAGATTCTGAGATAGGGAGTGAGAGAGTATAGGTGGTCCAATTGATCATTAGATTGGCTTTTGCTAGCCAGGTCATTCCAAGTAGGACTGGGTTGTTCCCACAGTGCATGACAAGAAATTCTTCTGAATATCACAGCCCAGCAATTTCAAAGTCTAGGGTGGTGGAGTAGAGAATTTTTCTATGGTGGTTATAGGAGTCATCAGCATTTCATACAGGAATGGGTTCTTTCAAATGGGTTATGGGATGTCAGTACTTCTTGGCAGAGTCCCAGTCCAGGCAGGAGTGACTTGCTTTGGAGTCAAGTAAGGTGCAGGTCTGATGACTTTCATTTTGGTAACAAGAGAAATCAGAAGGAAGATTGCCTTTGATTTCTTGGCTACTATTACACAAATGTTGGAGGAAGCTTGCATCAAGGGAGCTTCCCCATTTAAAAATCCTTTCCCTAATCAGTGAAGCTGAACTTCTCAGTCATTTCCTCCATGGGTTTCTCTTCATCTTTATCATCCTCAACCTCCTGGAGTTTTGGGAGATTTTTGTCTTGCTTGACTTTCTTGACAATGTGAGGGGTGGAGGGGTTCTTTTTGTTAGGGAAGGTAGGGCAGTATTGGATATATGTCTGGGTTGGTGACAGCAGAAACAAAGCTTCTTGTCAAAGCAGCACTTTCATTCTGCTAAAGTTAATTTACTAATTTGAATGATGTCCACATCCATGGTGTCAGGATCTTGAGTGGAGGAGGACAAAGGGGTAGAGTGGTAGTAGACTTGATGACAGCCTCCTTGGTTATAGGAGTCAGCTTTGTTCCACTGGGTAATGAAGTGGACAGCTTTCTCATACCATCTGTTTATTGTTGAGGGGACATTGTCCATAGAGAAGATCCATTGCCTAAAGTTTTTGGGAAGTCCCACAGTGAAGAAGTTGATCAGGACTGGATTAATCTTAATCTTGCTAAGGGAGATGTAGTTTTGGAAGTCCACAATGTATGTGTTTAGATCAGATACCTTGCACACTTTGGTGGTCTGCATTCATCTGATGGCCTTTGCTTTGGTGTCTTCATGTTCAAAGGTCGTTTTGAAACTGACCATAAACTCCAGGTATGTTCTGAAGCCTTTAGTGTCAACATCCTGAAGGATTTTGGCACAATATGTGTTGGCCCAGATGGCAGCTGACCCTTTGGTCATATAGAAGAGGGTGAAGGCAGTCTTCTTCCTATTGGAGTTATACAGATCCTTGTTAACATAGAGATAGAAGTCGACTAAGTTCAGCCATGTGACTGCCTTGTTGTAGGTTCCATTGAACTCATCTGGCTTGGCCAAGCAGAGCTCTGTGGGTTTTGTGGTGGTTATGGGGGGTGCAATAAATGGAGGGGGGCTAGGTGGACAGGGTGGGGGATTTCATTGGCTGGTGAGCCACTCTTGTCATAGATGGATTCATTCTTCAGTCTCAGGAAGAGGAAAGATTGGTCATCAAGAGACTGGGGTGGGAGATAGAGGGGTAGGTTCTCTAGGAATAGAGAGACCAGATGAGAGTTGGTGGGCAAGGTCAAAGTCCTCTTGCTGTTTAATGGCAGAGGTGATGGGGATATTAGGATCAGGGGAGGAGGAATGGTCCTCTTTACTGATATGAGGGGATTTGGGTTCTGAGTTAGTTTCCCTGGTTCCCTGAGGGGTGCCAAAAATGGAGTCAAGGAACAACAATGGGAGTTGACATGGGGGTGGGCAATGAGGTGGAATGTTGGCAATTTAGGCAATGCTAATTACAACCATAGAACTTAGACCTTCTGTTATGCTTGATCCTGAAGGGTTAAGCATGGACTCAGCTAAGGACAAAGGATGAAGTGAACAGTCAGCAAATGGCTACTGTGAGACAATGAAAAGGGACACAGCCTGCACATGGCAGGGTCAAGGGTTCTCCAGCAAATGGCTGTTGGAGGGGACAAGGGGTCTGCCTAGCTAATGACTAGCAGGAGGTCAAGGTCAAGGGTCTGAGTGGAGCACTCACACAAGTGTAGAGTGAAGACACAAGGAGAGGGAACAAGGTATATTGCTGAGTAGGTCTAAGCTAAGGACATAGCTGACTATGAGGCAGGTTTATATATTGTATGGGGATAAAGGGAACCATACAGAAGCAGGCTGTCAAGATGGTATCTCCAAGAGTAACTTCAGAACTCCAGAGTTTGAACAGGGCTTTGGCTTCACCATATGTGGTGTGCCTTGTCACAAGTCTGGTGCCCTGAATTTATGAGGGGTTGGGCAAAGGGTCAGAGGGACCTTATTGCAAGCAATAAAGGTCAGCAATAGTCAGAGAAGAGCTGTCAAGGCTCAAGTGGAGGATCAGGAGGTATCTACAACAAATTACAGAGTCTTATATATGGAGAAGGAGCACTGGTATGAGAACCAGTAACTCAGGGCCAGAGGCAGAGTAGTAACAACAGAGCTGTGCTCCTAAGCAGAGCACAGGATTGGAGAGGCTGTGAGAGAAATGGGCAGTGTACAAGGTAAGCAAGGAATGGAATGTAAGTATAGTAAGATGGAATTATCTAAGTACAAGGTCTAGAGGGTCTAGGGTGTGTGCTCATCGAGAATGCACCAGAGTTCAAGAGAAACAAGGCTGGAGTTGGATCTGGAGGTTGGAGTTGCATGGGATATGATATAAGCAAGGAACAAATGGTGCTGAGGAAGCATATAAGTCAGGGGACAAATAGCAGAAGAGACATGATAAGTAATCAGGGATGATGAGTCTGATATGAGAGAATTGGATGAGGAGACTAAGTCCAAATAACTAAGCACAATAAGAAAAAGGGGTTAAGACTAAAAGGAAACAAATCATAGACAAATTGTAACAATTGGGGCATTTGTTATATAGCTCAGGAACAAGAACAAATAGAGCCAAGGTGTAAGTGAGTGACAGATAGTATGTGCTCTTGGCTATGTGTCAAAAAAAAGATCATGTACAGTGACTTCCAAAATTGAGTCAATATTTTGAGAATTTTGAGTATTTGTTATATAGCTCAGGAACAAGAATAAATAGAGCCAAAGTGTAAGTGAGCGAAAGATAGTATGCACTCTTAGCTATGTGTCAAAAGTAAAATTACGTAATTTAAATAAGTATCCATGGAGATATGTTCAATCCAAATTTATAAGTCATTGACTTAATTTTGTAACTATGTATCAAATCTATAGAATCAGCCAATTCTAGTACTTTGTATGACCTCCTTTTGCCTTGATTACTGCTTGGATCCTCCTAGGCATGCTCTCAATCAAGTTCTGACACACCTCTGAATCTATATTTTTCCACACTTTTTCCACTCTCTCCCAAATCTCCCATACTCCCTTAGTCTGTCTTGGATATTTGGCAAGTTCCTTTTTAATATGATGCCAGAGGTGTTCAATGGGATTAGGATCTGGAGATTGTGAAGGCCAATCTAGGATATTGATATCATTGTCTTCCATCCACTTTTTAGCCTTTTTGGAGATATGTTTGGGGTCATTGTTCTGTTGAAAGATAACATCCTCCAGAGAAATTTCAGATTCTTCCAAGCTGGGAAGCAAGCTGTCCTTCAAAATGTCCACATATTGGTTGGCACCCATCCTCCCCTCAACCTCTGCAAGGTGCCCAACACCTTCCTAACTCATACACCCCCAATGATATTTCCTTCTCCAAATTTTACCATTCCCTGAACCTCTCTGCTAATAAGGCCCTCACCTGCCTGTTTCCATATCCATTCCCTTCCATCTGAACCTATCCTGTTTATTGTAGTCTCATCTGACTAAATAACCCTTTTCCAGTCCTCAACAGTCCATTCCTGGTACTTCAGGGCAAAGGCTAAACATTTTTAACACATTGACTCAGTTTTGGAAGTCACTGTAATTTGAAGATATGCTCAATTCAATTTAGTGTGTCATTGGCTCAATTGTGTAACTACCTATTAGATTTGTCAAAGTTTGATAGCAATCATATGTAACCCTTGATGGAAGCATAAGTTACCATAGTTACAGTATCTTAGTAACCACTTCAGTTGACACTATTTAAGCACTGGTTTCATCTCTCATGCCTTTCAAATTCACAATGCACCCAATTCCCTTTTCTTAAAAAGAAAACATCCTTTCTTTGGCCTCTAATGGTCATTTTACTTGGAATATTGCCTCCAGACTAGATGTCAGCTAGTCTACTATATCTAGGGTACTTGTCATATCCCACACAACTCCTACCTCTGGATCCAACTCCAGCCCTGTCTCTCTTGAACTCCAGTGCATTCTCAATGAGCATGCACTCTAGACTTTCCAGACCCTGTACTTAGATAATTCCTCCTTACTATGCTTATGTTCTATTCTTCGCTTATCCTTGTACACCACCCATTTCCTTCATAGCTCTCTGATCCTGTGCTCCATTAGGAGCACAGCTCTGTTGTTACTACTCCACCTCCGGCTCCAAGTTACTGGTTCCCATACCAGTACTCCTCCTCCGTATATAAGACTCTGTACTATGTTATAGATAGTTCAGTTCGAATATCGACTAAGACATCCCCAGTCTTCTCTGACCCTCCACTTGAGCCTTGATGGCTCTCCTCTGATCCTCCCTTGACCTTTGTTGCTTGCAACAAGGTTACTCTGACCCTTGCCTGACCCTCCATAAATTCAGGGCAACTAGACTTGTGACAGAGGCACACGATATACAGTGAAGCTGAAGCCCTGCTCAAACTCCAGAGTTCCAGAGTTGTCCCCAGAGCTATATTCTTAACAGTACTCAGAGATTTTCTCCCCAACAGACCTACACCTCTCTCTGGCAGTCTCTCTAAGCTTTTAGCTACTTATCAACATGCTATCATTACTCAAATCACTATAGGCAGAGCTGCCAATGCTGTCCAGGTTACCCACCATATCAATTTCATTAGCCCTAATCCAGTATCCTCACAAACAGTGAGAGGGGTCCTCAAAATTCATTCATTCAGGGCTGTAACAAAGAAGACAAAGCCACTTTTTGCTATAAGGAATAGGAAAAAGCACTTAGTGTCATATCCTGTGCAACTCCATTCTCTGGACTCAACTCTGGCCTTGTTTCTCTCAAACTCCAGTGCATTCTTGACAAGCTTGCACTTTCAATTCTCCAGACTTGTACTTAGCAATTCTCTCTTACTGTACTTATATATGTTCTCCATCCCTTGCTTATCAAATACACTGCCTGTCACACTCATAGCCACCCTCCAATCCTGAGCACAGCTCTGGCCCCATTAGTTACCATTGAACTGCTAGAGTGAAACTAGTGTTTCTTCTCCATATATAAGACTCTGTACTTTGTTGCACTTCAGTTTGAATATTGACTTAGATTCTCCAGCTCATCTCTGACCTTCTGCTTGAGTCTTGATGACTCTCCTCTTGACCACCCTTGACCTTCATTGCTCACAATAATGTCATTCTGACCCTTGCCTAACCCCTTAGTAAATTCAGGGCACTTGTTATGCTTGATTGTGAAAGGTCAAGCATGGACTCAGCTAAGTATTGAGTATGAGTAAGATGGTCAGCGATCAGCTACTGTAAGATGAGGATGAGGGACATAGCCTGTGATTTGCAGGGTCAAAGGTTCATTTGGTGATTAGCCAACGAAGGTTCAAAGTCAAGAATCCTGCCTAGCGACTGCTATCAGGGAGACAAGGGTATGAGCACAGTGCTCAGTCAAGTGTTGAGCAAAGACACATAGAGAAGAAAGACAAGGTGGATTGCCAAGTAGGTCTAAGCTAAGGAACAAGCTACCTATGAGGCAGGTTTATATAATATATTGGTACAAACAGAGAGACAACAAGAGAAAACAAGAGATGACATAGATCAGTAAGTGAGTTGGTAAGATGATGAATGGCATAAAGAGATTGATGAGTAAGAATGGAGCTATGAGTCCAATATGAGAGAATTGGATGAGGAGAGTAGGGTCCACTGACAAAGAGGGAAACAAGTCAAGATAACAAAGAAACATAACAGCACTGGACTTGTGACAAGAGTGCACAATTGCAGTATACAATGCCAATGGTATATTAAATGCCAAAGGCAAGATTACAGAGTTCATAATCATGGAACTCAGAATTCTGGATCACAAGGAAAAAATTGCATTAGCCATAATCAACTTGGGAGTAAACTTGTAATTCTTTAGAATTAGCAATACACAACCCATTCATCAACTGGCCCACTAGAAGATTGCAATTCTGATGTGAAAATGACCATATCCCCAGCCTCATTGATAACAAGGAAGGTGACAAGGAAAATTGTGTGTTATATTCCAAGAGAGAGTGATTGTTCCAGCTAGACACAGAGACCTACATAAAATATATCTTGATGAACATTACTGCCAAAAAGGCACTTGCCAAAAAGAAAAGGACCTTTGAAGAGATTGCCCCTGAGAATGTTTGGGACTACAAGGATTTTTTTCACCAGAGACCTTTGACAAGCTACAACCAAGATGTCCCTAGGATCATGCCATAGAATTACTCCCAGGAGATCACATGGTAAATTTACCTGTTAGGATCAGGTGGACAAGAGGAGTTTGATGCCTTCCTCAAAGAAAACCTCAAATCTGGATATATCTGCCTATCCCTATCCAAGTCACCTTTAATTTCCACATTCTTCTTTATAAGAAAGAAAAATGGTTATCCCTGCCCTGTATAGGAATACCAAAAGCTAAATGTGACAACTATCTGAAATGGATATCTGCTATCCCTGATTAACAAACTGGTGGATAAACTAAAAGCTGCCAAATATTACACTAAGTTCAATGTCAGGTGGGGATACAACGACATTTAGATGAAGGAAGGAGATGAGTGGAAGACAGCATTCTAAACAAACCATGGGCTATTCAAGCCACTAGTAATGTTCTTTGGACTTACAAATTTGCCAGTGACATTTCAGACCCATAATGAACTTGCTGTTTCAAGATTTGATCAATCAAGGAGTTGTTATCATATACATAGAT
Source organism: Pulveroboletus ravenelii (assembly GCA_038090235.1). Lineage (NCBI taxonomy): Eukaryota > Fungi > Basidiomycota > Agaricomycetes > Boletales > Boletaceae > Pulveroboletus > Pulveroboletus ravenelii. The sequence continues at coordinate 12,258 of JBBPMH010000787.1, forward strand.
GATATTATGATCTTCATGAAAACCATAGAAGAACACCAAAAAGTGGTTCACAAAGTTTTAGACATCCTTCACTGTGAAAAATTTATATCTCAAATATGAGAAGTATGACTTCAAAATCACCAAAACCAAGTTCCTAGGAATCATTGTTTCCCAAGACAAGGTCAATATGGAACCAAAGAAGGTCCAAGCCATCATAGATTGGCCAGTTCCAAAATCCAAAATGGAACTCCAAGAATTCCTTGGCTTTCTCAATTTCTATTGCTGCTTTATTAAGAACTTTGCACAAATTGCCAAGCCCCTCAATGCATTTACCTTAGTCAACAAAGAATTCATTTGGACCAATAAATGCCAATAAGCCCTGGACATGCTTAAGATAATTCTGTCTACCACCCCAGCTCTCATAATGCCAATGGATACATGTAGAAACTAATACCTCTAGAGTCAGAATTGGAATGGTTCTCTCCCAGAATCACAATGGAGTTTGGCACCCTGTTGCATACATCTCTTGATCCCTCATAGATGCAGAATGCAACTACCATACTACTGATCTTGAGATGCTTGCCATCATTCATGCTCTTGATAAATATATACTTGCTCAGAGCCAAACTACTCTTTGAGATCTTGATGGATCATAAGAACTTGTAGTTCTTCTGTCAACCCCATGACCTCTCCTGCCATCAGGCACAATGGCAACAAATTTTACAAGAATATCATTTCACCATTGTGCATCACTCCAGGAAGTCCAACATAGTGGATTCTCTGTTCAGGAGACCACACTTTGAAAAGGGGGTGAACAACAATAAAAACACCATCTTACTTCCCAATTCAGTCTTCCAACCAATATCAGAAATGGTCCATGCGCAAGGAAACCCCTCCATTAAGACCCTAATTCACAAGTTGCAATACAAAGAGGAACAATATGCAATTGAGGGACTTCAGAAGAAAGAATCTCAGTTGTCTGAAAAGAATGGACTTCTGAGATGGCAAAAATTACTATATGTGCCAAATGACACTGACTTATGAGAGCAGATCATACATAAAAATCATGACTGCCTGCTTGCAGGTCATCCTGGTGCACACCACACTTGAGATCTGATCATGACACAATTCTACTAGCCTGTGCTAAAGTATGAGGTAGAGAAATATATCTGAGGATGTGACTGCTGCTAAAAACCAAAAACCAAAACAGCAGCTGTGCACACACATTGTTACGCTCGATCCCAAAGGGTCAAAGCGTGGACTCGGCTTTAAGGAGCGAGGACAAGGGGAACTGTTTAGCGGACAGCTACGGTGAGACAAGGACGAGGGACGTTGCCTGCAACTAGCAGGGTCAAGGGGGTCGTTCGGCAAACGGCCAACGAAGAGTCTGGGTCGAGGATCTTGCCTAGCAATCTGCTAGCAAGGAGACAAGGATGAGAGTGGAGTGCTCGGTCAAGTGTTGAGCGAAGACACAGAGAGGACGCAAGTGTATTGCCGAGTAGGTCTAAGTTAGTTTAACAGGTAGACCTACGAGGGTTTTTATAGTACTTGGGAAATAACAAAGTAAGACAAGGACAACGAAGAAATAACAGAGATTGGTAAACATGTGAGTAAGGCAATGAATAGCAGAAGGAACTCAATGACTAAGGGTAGAACTACGAGCCCGATACGAGAGAATCGGACGAGGAGGCTAATGTCCAATGACTAATGGTGGAGCGAAGTGGAAACAAACAAAGAAACTGAGTAAAACGTAACATTACCCCCCGTTTAAGGCGAGGAGACACCATCGACTTCCTAAAATTCCTGGTAGCTGTACCCTGGGGAGCCAGTCATGTTGCTATAGGCTTCGGCCGTAAACGGGTCATTGTCGGGAGAGTCCATATGAGGGGGAGGGACAGGGAGGGGACTCCCAGAACGCCTATGAGGGTGTGCACGAAAAGGTTGTTGGTGGCGGAGTCTGTGGGGAGGGGGCGACGGCGACGGTGGAGACGGGGGAAGTGTTGGGTGGCGGGAGCGGTTGGATGATGAAGAGGAGGAGGCCCCTCCAGAAGGGCGATGCGGGGAACGGACAGTGGAGAGGTCAACTTGCAGTGGAGTTCGTTAGGGGACCCCGGCGCGGCGGTGCACCATGGCGCATTGGTATTGCACATGTCCAGGGGCCCAGGTGTGACAAACGGGGCATTCATATAGTTCACAGTTGACTCGGACATGTCTGAGTCGGCGGCAGTGGAAACACGCTTGACTATAGAGGGGATGGGACGATGGAAGGGGCCACGGGTGCCGTCCCCAATATGAGAGTTCTTCCTGCTCTAGAACTGTTTCTTCTTCAGGGGTAAGGGGGACGAGGGAAGGTGAGGGGTTGTCGGTGTGTTCTAGGTCGTCGAAATGGGTGGTGATGGAGTGACGATAGCGGGGGCGGTTGTTTTCGGCCTTCTCGGTGAGGTAGTGATCTAGGTCAGCCATGTACTCCCCTAACCTCATTTGGTATCCAATTGACCCAAGGTGTCCACAAAGGACAGTGTGGATCGAGCGTAGGCGATGTTTGGCCACGATAAGGTCCGAGTGGGAGTGAAGGGAGTCGATCAGCAGGTCGAGGTGACAGACTTCCAAGAAGGCGTCGATTAGAGAAGCCAAGGGAGAACCGGGGGAGAGGTCGTCATCCATTGGGAGGGCGAGACGAGGGTCAGCGACGTGGGTCATGAGGAGGGTGCGATATTCCTCGTCGGGGAGGTCATTCCAGAGGCATTGAGCATAGATGGGGACGTCTGGGGGTCGGATCCCGTCATCATGGCTGTGGTGAAGTATGCACCATTCGCTGATGGTGGGGTGAGGGGTACCAGGACGTGCAGGAGAGTCAACTGGCGACGATAACGTTACGGAGGAGGGGGAAGTCGGTTCAGTTGTTGGAGAACCCGATTGAACAAGATAAACAGGAGCTCGAACGCTCTCTGTTGACTCCTGAATGGGTGGAACATCCGTACGAGCAGGTGTTCTTGCTCTAGGAGGATCTGGAGCAATCTGGGGGTTAGGGGAGGGTACTTGGTGAGAGGGGCGAGAGGAGGCATCGGAGGTGGACATGTAGTTGATGGAATGGGAGACAGGATGGGGGAAGAACTTCGGGTGGAGGCATTTATATGCATTCAAGACTAGCGGGGCGTTGTTCATTTCTAACTCCGAAACCCAAGAGTCTTCTTCAGCTGAGTATCCTTTCCATCGGACAAGGTATCTTCGATGGGACGGAGCTCCGCGATGCCATACAATTTTCTCGACTTCATATTCTTCTTCTCCTTCGATTAGGTCAGGTGGTGGAGCAGGAAAGTTCCATCCGTGTACATTGTTTTCGCGATAGGACAATAAGAGGGAGGCATGGAACATGGGATGAATTTTCCATGTGGGGGGAAGTCGGAGTTCATAGGAGATTGGCAATAAGATCTTTGTGATAACGAAGGGTCCTTCTCGTTTCGGGGCGAATTTAGGGCTGGTGAGAGAACGTTTTAAGTTCCGGGCTTCTAACCACATCTTATCTCCTCGTTTCCATGGGGTGAATCCTCGTGTGTTCCTTGATTTCATTACTTGGTGGGCTAATTCGTGTGCTGCTAGGGCTTTGTTTCTCATGTGTGATAAGACTTCGAGTCGTGATTCGACGGCGGGGAGGTTCGTTTCGGAGATAATCGTGGGGAGGGGTTTCAGCTCGTATCCCATCATGAGATAGAATGGTGATTGGCCAGTGACTGAGTGGGGGCGGTGGTTGTGAGCAAATTCTGCCATAGGAATGTGTTCGGCCCAACTTGTTGGGTTATCATGGCAAAAGACCCGGAGGTACGTTTCGACTTCCTGGTTGACCCTTTCGGTTTCCCCATCGGTTTGGGGGTGGTAGGCGGTAGAGAGGGCCAGGGAGTATCTGAGGAGGGATGCTAAGGCTTTGGCGAATTCTGAGGCAAACTGGGGGCCTCGGTCAGATATGATCTTGTCGTAAAGTCCAAATCTGGTGTATACTTTGTGGAAAAAGAGATGGGCAATTCCTTCGGCGGTGACGGATTTCTTAGTTGGGCACAAAATTACCCCCTTCGTAAGCCCATG
>JBBPMH010000788.1:0-16301 GCA_038090235.1 Pulveroboletus ravenelii
GCCGAAACGGTTGCTGTAGCTGAAGTCTCGCAACTCGTTATGTCATCTCGAGCTTAGAGCTCCTGTTTGTTAGGCTTCAAACGTTGAAAAAGTCACCCCCTCGTTTCAAGGTCTTATCAGCCTTTCCCAAATTGATTGTCTGCCTTTATGGCGGCACCGCAAAGTGTATAAACTAGTCTGTTGAACTCGTTCATTCGATGTTCATTACAACCCCCTTTGTAGACAGACACCAATGCAGTTGTTACCTGCGTTATCAAAGTAATACCCCCGGAACGTCTTGCCAACGTCATTGGCTCTGTCTAGGATGTCTCTTATCTAGGAGATATTGTCCCGACTGAGTAGCCCGGTCGTTAAAGATAGGTTTTATGGTTTCTTTCCTCGTCTGGCTAGTGTGGAACTTGTGCGAAGTTTCATACCAAATCATGGATCGCATATATCCGAAGCACGATACCCAAGTGCTTTAACATTTGATATTTCCCTTCCGCCACAATCCCGCTATTGGATCTCCTCTCTAGATTGCCACCTCGCAATCAATCCTTAGTGAATTTCCGCGATATTCCTCGCACCCCTTTAAAAATTCGTAGCCATCAAAGATGTCCTCTTCCGCGAGAGTTTAAAGAAGATGTCGACCTTCGCAACACCTGATGTTACATCAAAACCTATAAAAAGTTAACCTGATCTCAAAACCGCCATCAGATCATCGGATCTTCCTTTATTCGTTATTTATATCCGATATCAAGATCCTTCAGTCCAATCTCTGAAGTAAATTAAAGATTATCCCCGGCCTATGATATAATTCAAGCGACCCCTTGTGTTTGAACTATCTCGCCACTAAGAGTTTTAGGAACTCGTTTCAAGAAAACCTATCCTTTCTAATGAAGAGTCTAGTAACCGTCAACTGTGTTGCTCCTTTTCGTTCATCCTCCTGAAGATGTAGTTCAGTGAACCAGCCGTGCTTCTGAGCGTTTCACCTGGGAAACGTCTGGTTTTCAAATCAAATAACCAAGATATTTATGATATTTATTATTGTCCTTGCGTTACCTCTCCTTTCTTTTGTCAAGTTGCGTTCTCGCTCACCGGAGTTTCGCCTTGAAAAGGAGGTAATGTCACGACAGTGATTCTGCCTTATACCCCTATCTATTCAATTCCCTATCTTATCTTATCTTTTCCTTTTATCTTATCTATACCTCGTTCCATTCCTGGTCTAGGTCATTCCCCTGTGACATCATGCTTTGGTCAGCATTGCGTCATCGCTACGTCACACTACGTCATTCCATTCTAGGGCGTAGGGCTTATCTGGGCTAGAGTTGGTTCAGGGTCATTATGCTTCTCTTTCATTCCTTCGCTTCTATTTAAATCTCCGTCTTACTTCTTTATTCATTTCCGCTCCTTCTATTGTTATAGGGTTTCCATGGGTCTAGAACGTATTATGTAACATACACATGTATAGTAGTATTTAACCAGTATTCATAGGATGTACCTACTCATACTTGGAATTCTCATCCTTCTGCTCTTGTCTTCACTGACATTAGTAGCCGCAGGCTTTCCTTGGTTGTTCACTTTGAGCCGCCCGGGATTGATCTCTGATAGTTGTTCACTTTGAGCCGCCCGAGATTGATCCCTGATACACAGGTTAGGCTGCAGAGAGGCGGTTGAGACCAGATGGTTGATTCCAGACTGTGGGTGTGGTAACGTGACATCCATGGAGCACCGAATGGACTTAATGGCCATTTGAACAAATAAAATTAGGAAGGTTAGATAGCAAAATTAGATCTAGCTGTATATAAGAAATGCTTGGTAGATGCTTGGATTCCCTTCCAGTGCCCCCTATGCCTCGTCACTCAGTTAGACAGGAACTTCTCCATGATATTCAGATGGCTTCACAATTGGCTCACCAGCTCCAACAGGCTGATCTCAATCAATAGTTTGAGGATCAGTCTGAATCTGATACAAGTGATAGCTCAGAGCCTTTTGATAATGACCTTCCTGGCTTTATTCCTTTACCCATTTCTCCACTATTACCTGTTCTTATTCACTCAGATCTTCTGTTGGATTCTGATTTTGCTAATGACTCATCAGATTCCTCATTAGAGTCTGAAGTCAGTGATGTGAGTTCTACCAGCCATTATGATTGATTCATTGATGCTATTGCAGCACTTGAAGAGGAGGTTTTGCAGGCCTGTGTGCTTCATAAGCCACTTGGGCCTCCTATCCATGCCCCTCAAATTCAAGGGCTTGCACAGTGTGAGGATCGTCCTGATGCCTTTCACAAGAAACTTTGGGTTGATCCTGACATTTTTGATGATATTCTGAATCAGATCATTGGCCATCCCATTTTCAATTCCCCATCTGCAGTGAATCTGCAGCTTTCTGTAGCTGTTCAGCTTGCAATTTTTCTTAATCATGCTGGATACTATGGTAATGCAATTTCTATATCAGATGTTGCATTGTGGGCAGAAGTGGGTGAAGGCTCAGTCATCAACTGTACCAACCAGATCATGATTGCACTTTTAGACCAACATGATACCTTTGTTTATTTTCCTTCTGATCCAAATTCTGCTATCAAAATGCCAAAATATATGCTGGTAGTGTTTCATGCCAGCAGTGATGCAATAACTGGTTGGCAGCTGATGGATCTTCTATTCCTCTCTTTCAAAACCCTGGATATTATGGAGAAGCCTTTTTTAATCGTAAATCCAGATATTCCTTGAATTGTCAGGTGAGCTACTGATTTTTATATATAGAAAAAGTTGCTAATTTATCATAGCTGGTTGTCATGCCACATAATTTACAGATTGTGGACTATGGACTTGGCCACCCAGGCAGTGCACATGATGCATATGCTTTTAAAGGGACACGAGTCTATCAGGAACACAACACTCTTTTGGCTGATAATGAATGGATATGGGATGACAGTGCTTATCCTCTTTCTACTTGGCTTGTTCCCCCCTTCAAGAAGCCAAGAAATCAAGCCCTCAATAGAGAGCAAAGGAGAATTAACTATTTCTTATCCAAGATATTTTATAATTTATTAGAGTATCATCTATTACTTATGAATTTAGGTGAGGGTGAGAATGGAACATGCATTTGGTGCACTCAAAGGTCACTTTCAATCCCTTCGGGAACTCCATATTTCCATCCCAACCCAAAAGGACCTTGATTGCACAACAAATTGGGTGCTTTGCTACATCATTCTCCATAACATGATCATTCAGTTTGAAAAACAAAGGTATGGGCCAAAGTCAGCACAAAAGCTGGCTTCAGAGACCTGGGCAAGAGAAGAGGGGGGTCCAGTGGATGAGGAGCATGAAGGGGCTAGAGTGGATATCAATGATGACAGGCCAGGACACACTTTACATCTTAAATTGATGGAGCAGCTGTTGCAAAGTGGCAGGAGAAGGTAGTGAAATTGCAATGCTACATGTATGATATGACAACATGCAAACAGAGGTACAGAAACAAATAAAAAGTGGCTACATCATACATGACTTAGGGATGCCCTTACATGCTAGGATCAACCCCTTTCATCAATAGCATAAGGCGAAGCACCTCAATCTCTGCCCATTTTGCCTCTGTTCTTGCCTGTTCAAGGCAGATCTCAGCCTCTCTGTTCTCCAAGGTATGTTCATGAATGGTTTGTGTATTCACATTCTCATATTGCATTTTTTCGTGCTGAAACTGGAGGTTGCACTCACCTTCAATGTGTTGGAGCTTCATGGTGAGCCGGTGATTCTTTTCCATGTTCACAGCAAGACAGTGAGAACTTGAGCTCTCAGTCCCAGTCACAGACTCTGCAGTTAGTTGTGACATGGTTTCATCCAAATTGAGATGGATGTGCTTGCCTGGCACATCAGTGATCAGCCGGAATTTAGTTTCATGAGATCAAAGCTTATCTTTGCTGCCACTTGACGACCCTGACTTGGCAGATGAGAGTGGTGAAAAAATGCATAAGGATCCAGCCTGTGATGAACCACAAGATGGTAGGCAGGACCCACAATGAGCAGAAGTGGGTGGATTAATTTGAGGTACCACTGGTTTCTTGTGGTTGGTTGCAGGCGGATTGCCCAACTTGAGCACCATGTACTGAAAGCCTTGTTGACAAGAGTGGTAGTCGGGTGCAGGATCAGGGTCCTGTTTCTCATAGTCAAAGTCAGAAGGAGGTGGGTCAGAAGAAGGGTCATCAGCCTAATAGGTTAGTGAGTCATAATGAGAAAAAAGAAAAAAGAAAAACCTACCTTACGCTTGCCTTTTGATGACCACTCAGTGGCCACATCATCCTCCAACTCCATGCCCTCATCAATCTTGCTTCCATCCCATCCCATCTCACAGTCTTCATCATCATGCAAGAAAGCTAGCACAGCCAACATAGCTTTGGTGGCAGGAGGAGGCCCACTAGTGGCTTGTGATTCAAGGTTGACAATGGAGGCAGTTTCATTGGGGGCAACAACCTTGAGGAAGTTAGCACCACACAATTTTCCCAGTGCCAGATTTGTAAGTTTCATGGTGAAGTTTGGGATTCCATTCCAAATAGCATATAGGTCATCATACCAAGGGAAGTCTTTTGATATCGACACTTGAAGGTTTGCTGCATCATCACCAGGTTGAACTCCTTGCCCCATTTGATGGAGGGATTGATAGTGATGCATAAAAGTTTTACAAAGGCTTTGCACAGTTAGCAACACATCTAAGGTTGCAACAAAGCACTTACTAGCTAATTTGGTTGGTAACCGATACAGCAAACTTTTTGGGCATCATTGTAAAGCATGCCTGCCAGTCCAGATCATTACCAAAAATTAGCTGGGCAAGGACAGTGCAAATCGCAGTCTTGTCCTTGCCAGATGGCCTCCCCTGGATGTCTTGGCATTCCACTTTGTTTTCCGAAAAGAGGATGTTGCAATCCACAGGATGTGACTTGAGCCAGGTGACAAGGGTATCCATTTGGTCTGTTGTCCAGTGAATGGTGAAGCACTCGGCTTGGGAGGTGTCTGAAGGAGGCAGCATGACAATGGAAGTGGGTTGAGTAACTTGAGTTTGACGTTGGCGTCCACCACCCTTGGAACCACAGCCTCAGCCCCTTGATGGGTTGGTAGCAGGCAGAGAGGATGCAACGGGTACATTGTGGGGGTCCATCAACAAAATTGATGGGTTGAGGGAATGGGCAGCCTGCAGTCTTACAGACCGGCGTGTTTGTGAGTGTTGTACAGGCATTAAAATTTAAGCTCCGCATGAACGGGTGGTACATGGCCAGTCTGTCGTCATTCAGAAGACGAGTCAGAGCCAATCAGAGCTCATCAGAATTTGGCGTGAGTGGCGCTATAATATGTATAAGCACCCCCACGCAGCAGTGACGCTTTTTCAACTTGAACTTGCCGTGCAGAATGAATCCAGGCGGCTGGTCGACTCCGATATTGGTCAAGCTAGCCCATGCATCTGCGCCGTTCCTTGCCACATTTCTCGTCATCCATCTGTCTGCGCCCGTGCTTGCGAACGTGGGAGGGTCGAACCTGTCTTCTAATCTCCTGGTACGTGTTGCAACAGCGGTCGCATAATATGCTGAACCCAAGCGCGAACATTTTAATCTCCATCTCCATCTTTGCCTTTTTCTCTGTATGCGATATTGTGTGTGCGGTTTGATATGACGAGCAGCTCTTGGGACGGGAGTACTACCAAACGCCCTTTGGAGAAACGTATCTACTCCTGACGCCCTTCGTGATACACATCGTGACAGGTGTGGCCCGCAGACTCGTCGCGGCCACCTCCAAACAAGAACGACAACCCCGGAAACTGACGAGCCCGCTCAGCCTCGCCGCCTACGCCACCCTCCTCGTCTTCCTCCCCATCCACGTCCTCTCACACCGACTCGCCCCGACCGAGCCGACCGAGCCGATCTTAGCTGTCGGACCAGCAGAGCTCGACTACGAGTTCGTCAAGACCGGTCTGAGCCAGTTCCCCTGGCAGAGTTGGGTGATGTATGCGGGGCTCGTGGGGAGTGTGTTGGTGCATGTTGTGGAGGGTGCCAATGTCCTTTGCACCACATGGCTTGGTGGCGCTGCCAGACTATCATCGCGAACGCGAAAACTCATCGTGGGCGCGGCGGCAATCCCTGTGATGTTGGGGCTCTGGACGTTGTCGAGAGAGCCTCTGATGGCGCTGTCATCTACGATCGAGCGTTACCACGCGTGTTTTACGACGGTGTGGGTGTACCAGATCTAGGGTCCGTTCGTTGCGAGGCAGGTAACTATGAATTTCAGAGTCCTTCTTATCTATCTTACTGCCACGCGTTCCAAAGGTGTATCAAACGAACAAGTCCATCTTCCCAGCAAAAGAATGTCCATTGCAATGCGTGTGTTCGAATTTCGTCCATGGGAACAAAAAAAAGGAAAAAAGTGCCCTGTCTGTTTCGCCGATGAGCCAATCATGCATAGCACGCCGGAAGTAAACTGGCCAGCACCCATGCCTTTATTTGATCAAAGCCCGCAGACGGAGGCGTCAACTTCAACCGACGTAACCTGGACTCTTCCAAGGTCGACCGCCTGCCCGCCCGTGAGCGTGTTCATTGCTTCCTCGGACAGGTTAAACCCATCGAGTGCAACGTCGACCGCCAGGACGGCAAGGGTATTGTTTGTGCCTGTGCTGGGATCCATGTACGTGAGACTGTAACACGTCCCGCATGCAGGCGAGTTCCACCCGGTCACGGTGTACGCGCCTCCGAGGTTGGGGAACGTGGGGAGAGATCCGAGGGTGGTGTAACCCTTGGTGATGAGACCGTAGGTGCCATCGGAACAGGCGACGGACGTAAGCGAGAGGGAAGCGTCGTCATACGTGGTGTCGTATGAGAGACTCTCTGTTGACTGTGCAAAGGCGGGGAGAGCGAACGCGATAGCAGCGGCGGCGAGGGAAACGAACTTCATGGTGATGTTGGTAGTGGTGATGCCGAGTGAGGTGGAATCAGAAGAGAAGAACGAGGGAAGGACGAGCGCGTACGAGCTGATGAGACGCAGACCATCGCAGTCGTCGCATTTATACGCTTCTATCCCCCCGAGCCGGGGGCCGTGGTTCGCGTCAGCGGACACACGAGAGCACGCGGAAGACATACACTGCCATGCTCTACTTTTGCGGAAAGTTCACACCAGGAGGCCAACGTTCGCCTCGGATTCAATTCTTATTTTTGCAGCAGAGGGGGACAGCTGATTGAAGAGACGGTGGGGCGAGACCGCCATCAGCATCTACGCGGATTTAACCACTGACTCGAACACGAAGATGGTAGTCAAACCTGTTAGGTAGGGTTATGAGCGCAACGGAGGGCGTTACGGACATCTCGAGCTAAGTGTCAACTCCCTCCGTTGTTCTCATGACGGTGGATTCTCCCCTATACTCCCCCACGAGGTCATATACTTTCTTTTTCCCATAGCCAAGACGAGCGATGACCGTGCACCGAATACTCATGTAAAACACCCCCAAGACGACATGAGTGGACCGCTCTGGAGACTCGCGAGGATGGACCTCGGCTTGATCAACCTGTGTCTGGCGGTCACATCGGTAGCGTGGCATGGGTTGGTGAGTGATTGCCGGGAACCGGGGACCAGTCATCATGGAATGGCCAACTATGTCGTGGAATACGGCCCGGGTATAAATGGAGGCGAACACTTCGTTGGCTCGTCGTACAGAAGGAATGAAAGCTATGTTGCAGGTGGGACGTCTGGGGGACTATTAGCACTCCACGATCTGTATGGGACAGAATCAGTGAAGACTTTGGTGGGGCAGGCACCACCGGATCTTGCTACTTCCTCTTCACCGGTTTGCGACTCGCATCTCGCCGGTCTGTTTGAGTTTACGAGGCGAACGGATCACATTTCCTCCCCTATTCCCGATGAGCCATATGACTACTCCGCCATCCCGGAAAGTTAAACACTTGGAGTTTACGAACGAGCTGGCCCGCGCGGTCCGGGTCAGGTGAGCTAGGTTTTTCAACAACTCCGGAAGTCGGGGTCTTATATTACTAGTAAGCTGCCAAGATGGGCCGCATACGCACCGCCTCAGTCGGACCTTGGGCTCCTCTTAGGGCGAGATGCTGCCCCGTGTTTGACGTGGAGCAAAGAAGACTCAAAGCATTGCCCTCTGTCTCTGTTGCTGCTGCGAGCTTATATTCAACTGTTGATACAAACACGCCGAACGAACGCCTTCCAAAGCAATAGCCCCCTCAAGCAGCCATAAAGCATCTCTGAATGCGTGTATTAAATCATCGAATGATGTCATGCTAGGAAATTCAGGAAAAGAACCCTGGTCGGTTTTATCGGTGAGTCATCGTAATACCACAGAACGAACCCGTACCTTTGTCAGTCCATCAATCCAATCAAAGCCCGCAGTTGGAGGCGTCAACTTGAACCGCCGTCACCGGGGCTTTACCAAGGTCCTCAGCCTGTCCGCCCGTGAGCGCGTTCATCGCCTCCTCGGACAGGTTAAATCCTTCGGCAGCATAGTCGACCGCCAAAGCGACAATACTCGTGTTCGTACCCGTGCTGGGGTTCGTGTACGTGATATTGTAACACGTCCCGCATGCAGGCGAGTCCCACCCGGTCACGGTGTATGCGCCCCCGAGGTTGGGGAACGTAGGGAGGGATCCGAGGGTGGTGTAACCCTTGTTGATGAGAGCGTAAGCACCGTTAGAGCAGGCGACGCCTGTGAGCGGCCAGCTTGCATTATCGTACGTGTTGTCGTACGTGCACACTGTCGACACTGGGGTCTGTGCAAACGCTGGGAGGACGAACGCGAGAGAGGCAGCGACGAAAGCAACAAACTTCATGGTAGCGGCAGGTAAGTGGGATAGGAAGGGATGCTCAGATCGGTTGAGGCCTACCAGGTGAGGAACGCTGACTACATTGCGGTCGTGTATTTATACGTTCTCTGCCTGAGCATGGCGCGTGAGCTGATGCGCGGGATGCACGGTGGACCGGGTCTTGGTCACCCCTGTGTAGGTCCCTCACACTGCAAAGTCGACGCCCGGGCTCTTGTTCTGCGGCGGAACTGTCAGCGGACTCGGGGAGGCGATGAGGCGCGACCAAGGTCGGAAAAACGTAGCCGCAAGGTCTAGTACAAAGACGGCAAGGTATTCGACAGTGTCCTGAGATGCGGGCGAATTCGTCAGCACGCTGCCAGCGTCATAACTGTCGTAGTGAGATTCATCGCCTCCCCCACTATTCTCATGGCGGTAACGTAACTTTACTCCTATACGACCTGGCGTGCTGTGCTGAAACATTTCCCGGACTCTGGAATGTCATATTGCCGGCCGCTCGAAAGAACCTTGTAGAGTAGACATTTGCAATCTCATCTGGCCATTCTTGCCACCTACTCCTCGTAGGCCTGTGTCTGATCAAGCACCGGTCACGTCGGAAAGTGTCACAGCATGCTAGATGACTGCCGCAGGAACACATGTAGGATTATTTGTTGAGTCACGCTCGTCAAGAGTCACCGGCAGGACGTTCGCCGTCGGGAAGAAGCCTTCAATGGTGGTTGAGGTTGGCGATGTGCGAGACAAGATGTTTTTGATCACAGTATGAAGGCATCTCGTTGTATAAGTGCAAGGGAGGGGCGGGTCAACCGCAGGAAAGCGGGTGCGCTCCAAGCAAACTTTGCTGCTGTAGGCCTACTCCGCAAATATACAAAACAAGGTAGAGAATGTCAAGTTAGCGCGGACTCGGAGCTTGAAGACCTGTTCCATTTCCATGTCAGCGATGAAACATACTGCCGAGTGTGGGGTATGAGACTTACCCTTAATCACCCTCCGTTTGCAGATCACACGCGCTCTTTCGTACTCGAGTCGCGGTGACCCGGATATTACCAAGACTCTTAGCACGTCCGTTCGTGAGGGCATCCATGCTCTCCAGCGAGATAGTAAACTTGTCCCCACCATCATCTACAGTGTCAAGGGCGGTGAAATTGAGAGACGTATGGGTGCCGTCTGTGTCGGTGAACGTGAGCTGCCAACAGGTGCCGCAGTAGCGCGAGTTCCACCACATTATCTGGGGCGCGCCTCCGATGGAGGGAAAGGTGGGGATGGAGTCTAAGGTTGTGTACCCGGCGGTACGTAGGCCATGTTCTCCGGTCGAGCAGGCAACACTGTTGAGGGAGCGCCGGGGGTCGTCGTAGATGGTGTCAAACGACAGATGGTATTCCTCAGTATAAGTGAATGCACCAGTAACAAGGGCAAGTATAACGGCAGAGGTGAAGAGCCTCATAGCGTAGAAGATGCTGGGGGACTGGGCAGGGCTGGTAAGAATTGGGCGACCATATCTTATATCCCTCGTTCTCTCCAATTAATGGCGAAACTTGGAGACATCTGGCTTCTTTAGGTGCCAATAGGGCTTCTTTATAGGATCAACCATTTATTAATCTCAATCGGAGAATATGCCTTCCGGTTCCTTCCAGTTCCGTGAATTTGCCAAGGCTTTCACTATCTGAGTCCGAGGCAGGCGTTCCCTTTCGTGCGTCAGATGAGCTCACCCAATTTCCGGCTTTGAATGCCATCGTTTGTTTCATAGATTGTTACATGCCTTGTCACAGATAGGGTGGATGTCCATCACTCCCAGAAATGAGGCAGAAAGGCAGGACCATGGTGATAGTTGGGAGTAGAACACCGAACCGTGATTCCTGCCCGACAGTTCAATGGCTTTCACCCGACACATACGGGAGATTTGGTGTATTTCGCGAGGTGGGATGAGCCTATACATAGAGAATATGGCAGTGGGTAAAATAGGATCTGCTACGCATACAGAGATCAACATGGCAATAGAATGTCGCAATGGAGTAAACATGCCTAGTAGTTCCAACCTGGTCATGGGCGGCACGTCATGACTTAAATCTTGAAACCGAGTTCACGCATGCACTCGGCATGTCGTTTAACCAGCTCTGCACATTGGCCTTCCTCAGCCCCATGCTGTAAAAAGCATGCATCGCGAGCCGATTTGCTTTCTGGACAAGCACAACATCTGACAAACACGATCAACATGGAACAGTTCGACTCCTATAGCCAAGCACATACGGCTTGAGACCCGTCGGGTTTAAAGGATTCATCTTTGGGTTCGTTGGATCATATTTCTCCGATGTTCTCGCTGGAGTGGGTTCGGAAGAAGACCACCAGGAAGCAACCTGTAACGAGGCTCAAAGCTGGCGGCTTCGAGCGAAACAAACGAACTCACGCGCGAGAACATGATGAAACAAAGCTAGACTGGAAGTTGGTGTTACTGCGCAGTGCTCCCAGCAGCAGCCCTGGGTCACGTGGATTCCCTCAATTTAATCTAGTCGAACGTTTCAAATTGAAGTCAAGTTTCGGAACGACCCGTCCCAGGTCCAGTACTTTGAGCGCAGGCCAAACGGCGCTCAGCCAGCAATGCTATTAGCGGCTAGCATCTTTCGAGCGCTGTTCTTCGCGCCACTCTTCTTTTTCATCGCTGCTGCACAGTCTTGTACTAATTATGGTGTGTCCAGCGCGTCTGGCTGTCACTGCCCCCTGGGATTCGGCGGGGCAAATTGTTCTCGGCCAGGGTGCGGGGGTACCATATTTGACGGTTCCCATCGTTCTCTCGCACCATCCTCCGCCGACTCAAGTGGTTTCCCCAACTTGACTTCCTCGGATTGTACATGCGCCAGTGGATGGACTGGGTTGGGTTGTAACGTCTGCACGAGTGCATCTGCGTGCCAGTCTGCATATGCTTCCGTGAGCGCCAATGCTAGTTCCGGCACCGCAGTCGCTCAGGTGGCGGGTTCTAACGATACCATGGTGTGTAATACCTCCCCCATGGTATGGGCAGCAGGTGAACTTAGCTGCCAAGTTAATGTACGTGTTCCCATGGTGTGGTGTGGTACTTTAACTCTGTCGCTTCCTAGAACCCGACATTACAAGCAATATACCCTTTACAATCCACGCTAAACATTCAACGGACCCTCAACGCCTCGCTTTCCCCGTTGCAAAATGTTTCTGGCACGGTCCTATCTCCCAATGGGGCTCCAGTGGTGTATGCACAGCTGTTCTACAGCGGCGTCGAGCAGTTCTTTTGCGCTGGGTCGTCTTGCACCCAAAAATCCACAAATTCCTCGGATACGTGGACATGCTCCACCTTAGAGTGTCAGTGCATCCCGAACACGACGTTTTGTGGGGGTGTTTCCGTGTCCAACTTGACAACCACGATCAATTCGCTGTCAGGCCCTCTGACGATTGTTTGCGATAACACCAATACGTGTCAATTCCAGCAGCCGACCATCAATGGCTTATTTGGCTCAAGCGGACTTACGCTGCAAGGCTGTGTCTATGGAGAGTGTGTCACACAAGGCGTCATTGACTCGTCTAACAACACGTCGACATCGGACCAGACCTCTGGTTCGAGCCCACTTAGTGCTGGTGTTATCGCTGGTCTGGCTGTCGTGGGTGGCCTGGTCGGGATCGGGCTCGCGGGCCTCATATGGGGATGGATCTTCCAGAGATCTGCTCGAAACCGGCCATTTGATCGCGGTGACAACGGCGGAATCGACATCCGGTGGACAAACGTCTCGTACTTTATTCGATCCTCCGGAGGTGATAAGACGATATTGGACGCCATCAATGGTCACGTCAACGCTGGAGAACTCATGGCGATCCTTGGTCCCAGCGGTGCCGGAAAGACGACGCTAGTAGAGTTGATCGCAGGAAAGGCAAAATCAGGCTTGTTCACTGGCTCGATCACATTCCCTTCATTGGCGAATGGACGACGACCTCGGGTGGCGTTCGTCCCTCAGACAGACATCTTACCCGCCGTCCTCACGGTACGAGAAGCACTCACTTTCGCAGCATCTCTACGACTGCCTGATTCATTGCCTCCTGAGAGAAAGGCGGCGCTGGTATCAGCTGTTATCTCGAGACTTGGTTTGGAAGGTGTCGCGGAGACGCGGATCGGTGCAACGGACGGAACCGGGCGCGGGATTAGTGGAGGCGAAGCGCGGAGAGTCAGCATTGGCCTCGAACTGGTCGGATGTCCGGATATATTGGTGTGCGACGAGCCCACGAGTGGCTTGGACTCGGTGAGTGCGCGTCGTGTTGTCAGCGTCCTCGGGGAGGTTGCGCGGGGTGGTGGCGGACTATTTGGCTCTGTAGAAGAGAGCAACCAGGGTGTCGCAGTCGTTTGCAGCGTGCACCAGCCAAGGTGGGTAGTCCGTATTCAACCATAGTTGGTCTATAATATGACTGTGTTTCCGCAGTTCGCGTCTTTATCACTCGTTTGATTCCGTTCTGCTTCTCTCCGGCGGACGAGCGCTGTATTCTGGACCGGGTGGTTTGGCTCCCGCAAGGCATTTCACGAGTGCACGCGACGCGGACGTCGAAAGAACGGGCGAGTCGGAGATACCTCCTTACGAAGAGGGATACAATGTGGCGGATTATCTTCTCGAAATCGCAAGTGCTGCACCAGCTAGCTCAGCCCCACAGGCTGCAAAGAGTAAACTTGACGAGCAGCGTCCAGCCATGGCAGACGGCGATTCTGATGAGAAAAGCAGCGGTAACGATGTGGAGGCTTTGATCACCCGCAATCGGACCATCACGGGACAGTATGCAGTAACATTCCTCACACAGTTCCAAGTACTGTGTGGGCGTGAATGGAAGTTATTGCATCGGTGTGTTCGATATTTCTCCACTCCCAGAGCACCTTATAGAGGACGTGATTTAGGGATATGTCGCTGTTCCTTACTCATTTGATTGTCTCTGCCATTCTAGGAGCTTTCTGCGGTGCGCCGAACGAGAATATCATGCGATGCTTGTTACTGAGATTCATTAGGTGGACTGTACTTCCACACTGGGGACACTATTGCTGGGTTCCAGTCTCGAGTAGGATGTTTGTTCTTCTTGGTTTGCCATTTACCTGTCCCGATGGGTGACACTGCCCTAATCTTGAGACGCAGGGTTCACTCATCGCCTTTTCATCTCTGAGTGCCCTGTACAACATCGTCGAAGTACGACCACTCTTTGTTCGCGAGCGATCCAATTCGTACTATAGGTCTGTCTCATCGTTCTCTTCGTCGACAAAATTTGACGTTGCTCTCCAGTCCGACTGCTTGGCTTTTATCCCGGTTTTTCTTTGATGTCATCCCACTCCGCATTCTTCCGATGATCGTTGTGTCCACAATGTTTGTTGAATCGGCTTGACGAGCGTGGACCCGGAGCGCTGATGCACTTTTAGGACATACTGGATGGCCGGACTTGCCCACGACGCAGCCCACTTTTTTAAATTCTTGTTCGTCCTAGTCCTATACACACTTGCCATGACGCTCTTCGTGCGTATCCTTTTTCGTAGGCACGCGTTTAGCCTCTCACTCGTCGACCTACAGAACTTCCTCCTTGCGACGCTTTTCCACAACGGGGGTATCGCCATCCTTATCTCTGCCCTCTCGGCGTTGTACCAGATGACGTATGCCGGATTCTTTGTTCACTTGACATCCATCCCCCCGGTACTGCGGTGGTTGCAATGGTTGTGTCCTCTCAAGGTAGGATCCTACTGTTTCAAGAGTCTAGACGCTCATGCACGCCCATTCACACATCAGTATACCCTCGAAGCGCTGTCCGTAAACGAGGTAGGCTCAGGGCTCATGATTCAAGACGTATTGCAAGGCGTCCCGGTCAACATATCTGCGTTGTTGATTATGGAGCTGGTACGCGTCTATCTCCGTGTTGATGTCATGTGCTGCGTGATTTTCTTACTGGGCGCCAGCTCTTTGGCTTTGATCCCAACAGTTACTACAGAGATGTTCTTGTTTTGTTTGCATTCATCGTTGGCTTTGGTATCATGCTGACTGGCGTGGTGTGGTTGAAACTCAAAGAGAAGCGGTGAGAGAGAGATGTGGGACCGCGTACGGGCCATGCACAGACGGCCTTTCGACCGCTTGCAGGTAATCTATACACACGTTATTAGTACCGTCCCGTTCCCGTTCCCGTCGGTGATACGATGTAATGATGAAACAGAAAATGTATCATACATGTCAAAAGTGTCTGAGCGGACAATTACATGGCAGCTAATATAGGCACTAAAAATGCAGGAGTATCTGTCCATGATGCTTTCTGATGATGCTGATGGCCAATAGAAATCACCATCTTCATTTCTGCGTTGTATATAAGCAATCATTTGAGACGGATAAGTTGAAATAAATTACTTCTAGACATGTAGAGACATGTACAGATTTGCTACATCTTGCTAATCGAAAACTTCCCGAAGGACTTGAGTAAAGTTGAGCCCCTGGACATTGGGTCTGCACCCTGGGGTGAGTTCAAATCCACGGCTGATATTCGTCTTCTTCTGGACTGAAATTCGCTCGCGCACAGAAGCGAGTTTCAGTGCCATCTCAAGGCCCATGCACTGACCCTCTTCAAAACTGATCGATTGAGGCCGTCGCACGATCTCGTGCATGGCAGGCAACGACCAAGACAGAAAATCCAGGCCATAATTCTGTCCAAGAACGATCTTCTCCGCGGGCGATGTAAGATGTTCGAGGCGATCGATTGCTATATGGAAGATGTAATCAAATCCCCAAATGTCGGCGAGTCTGAGGATAGACGTCCATTCGTCGGTCGTCTTCGGCAACGGTGGGTGGGGCATGCCATGCGGTCTATCGGTGATATCGATAGAAAGGCGAAAATGTAAGGCGATTGGATCCGTCAGTGATAGCTGCACGATACGTGTGCACGGCCCCAACCGCACCTGTGAAAAAGTACTCTCAGGAATCGCTCAAACTCGTCTTTTGTAACTTTGGTCAGATGAACGGGGTTCTCGTCACTCCTGCCTTTTTCATGCTGAAGGTGTTCTGTCAGGCGAAGGAACTCCTCCTTGAAGGCGGTGGACTCGGTTTCGAATGGCTCCCGAGGAACCCTGAATAGACAGTCATCCACCTATGTTCGTTCGTCAATCTTGACGGTGAGGGGCAAGGTTAGGAGAAAAGGACTTACGCGAAACGTGATAGTATCGATGTAGAAGCGTGCGTGCTTGGATGCGTCGGACATTGGTGACCGGTGATGAGTACTAATGAAAAAATATCGAGCAGAAGTTCCAGTGGGTACGCGAGACAAGAAATGACCCTCTTCGCTCTCGCCCCCTATACTCACGGTACACCAAATCGTATGTTATGACATAAGCTATATTATCTCCGGAAATTTAGCCAGGAACATCAGCAATATGTCACCATCACTGTAGCGACTGCATGGACTGTCAACAGACCCGACAGACCGACAGTCATCACAGTAAAGTGACTGGGAAAAGACATGTCACTTATGTATACATACCATACCACCT
>JBBPMH010000789.1:0-10798 GCA_038090235.1 Pulveroboletus ravenelii
CACTTGCTTACAGGCACTCCCCTCAAGACCTGGCAGTCTTTCTATACTAGCAGCAGATGTTTCAAAGACTCTGGACACTTGGCCATATGCACAGAGCTTCCTGGAAATTTTGCAAAAGCCAATATACTGGGGGAAAAACTATGGAATAGTCGGAAATGGTAGACAATCTGAAACAGCATGGAAGATCCTTCATGAGATAAATGGATCAAATCAAAATCTTACCAGAAAGGAATGAGAGAGAATGATAGATGTCTCTGGAGATATGTTAAAGGACCAGGAGATATCAGACAAAGCATCATCACAGTATTATGACTGTCTGACATGTAGATCATAGGGAAAAAATCAGTTCTTGTAAATAGCTATAGTACTGAGATATTCAATGTTGCTATCATCTAATGTGTAAGATCTTGGTCAATACAACAAATCCACTCTGTGTGGTCTCATCAATGATTACTCCCTTTTCATGGAGGGTATGAAAATATTGGGCAATTCAGCCCAATGTTCTCCTGAAAGATGTCTTTGGGAAAGAGAAGTGATGACATGTGATTGAAGAAAGAGGAGAATGGGACTCTCACATTTTGCAAATGACGTCTGATCTGGAGGAGCTTATCTCTGTTGTTTTCTAACTGGTATATGATCTTCATGCTCACCACCACCTAAATAATAATAATGAGTGATGTATCTCCTACTTCACAGGATTAATAAAATGCACTTTAGAGTATAAGATTTCTAGATCATTATCACATATCTCTGCCAATTCTTTAAGCCAGTGTAAAAGTTTCATCGCCTGTTGTGCAGAAATGGTGAGATCTGAATTGTGGGTTATAATATCTTGATTGCTTGGTCTGGGAATGGGTGAAACAGAGTGGGGCTTTTCTGCAGTACTTTTACACCTCCCTGGTTTGATAGCTCCTGAGCTGATGGTCAGAGTGACTGATTTAAAGTCATATGGAGAGAATGGATCAGTGTTTTTCACAGCATCTAAATGTAGATGAAGATCATCAGAAGTCTCTGGCTCTTCTTTTGCTTGCCCTCTTCTTTTTCTCCTTTTCCCTTTCCCTTTTCCTTTGCTTGAGCCAATTCCTTTTAACTTTCAGGTTTCTGTTTTGCCTTTAGGGCCTGTTTCTATTTTCTCTGATCTTTTTTCATCTGTATCTGTGCCCATTTCAGTATTCATCAAATCTCTGCTTTTCTTTCATTTTTCCATTCACTTTTAGTTGACAATAGAAATCAGTGATCAGAAACTAACCATTTTGAATGATAGCAAGTTGTCAGGGAACTAAAGTTTGACTCCAGATAGTGATGGAAATAAATCTAGTAAATGGTTTGTGATTAGTGCTATTGTATGGGTGATGAAATGAGATAAAACTATGATATATATGACTTATTAAAGATGGAAAGATGTTTACCCTTTTGAGATGTATCATCTGGAAGATCTCTATCAGTGTCAGGTGCAGAACTACTGTCTGGTGGAGGTATTGCATAATCTGAGTCAGAATATTCTAGATATTCATCAAATAAGTAAATAAACAAACAGATTAAAGAGGGGCATGCATGTATATCATGAAATAATGCACCAACCTAAGTTGAGGCTAAAGACACTGTCATTCTCAGTGAGCTTTTTCTCTGTAGCTTGATACTTCAGAGGTAATGAGAAAGGGCTTGAGGTCCTTGCAGATATTTCTACAGGGATAGTTAAAGAATGATGATGATAATAGAGACATATCACATACCCAACTGATCACTCTTCTGGACTTCTTTTCTGACATGTGGCACATCCTTGTTACCTTCTTCATCCTGAAATTTTCCATGCCTGGGTCACTTTGCATCACCAGGGGAATAACTAACAGTCAATGTATTTCAGTGCGAACAGGGAAAACAGGGGAAAAGGATAACTCACAGCCTAGTTCACATATGGTCTCAAGATAATATGATAGGATCAGCTGAGGGTTACAATTAGAGTGCCAGATCTTTATTCATAAAATATGTCCCAAAAATGGCTCAATACCAGTATGGAGTGCAAGGCCAAAATGCAACCATTTGTCATGTTGGTCAATGGCTCATATATCATTGACACCGGCTGCCTAAAATCGTTGCCATTGTAGCTGGTTGGCCTTCCGTTGCTTCACAAGCTCAGGTTTGTGAATGGTGAAGTATTGGCACACCACATTTCTGTAATGCAGCAGTTAGCATCTAAATAAAATGAGGTAGACTTTTTACCTTGATATGCAAAGGTTCCATTCATGAAAGAGTAAACTGACCATTTCTTGTGTGCCTGCACTGGGAAACATTGCATGCAACTCCACCATTGCTGGGCGGATAGATTCAGACGAGTGCCCTTGTTGGCGAGCCCATTGTAACCCCAAACGCTTGTGAATTTCTATGAACTTTGTCAATCTGTATAGGTTTGATTGGAAAAGATGAATTCACAGAAATGTAAAGGACGTCCCAGCTTACCCGATCCCATACTGCGTCGTGTCTATGACCTTGCAGAGTTCTGCAACGATTTCCTTATCTGTGAGATGAGCTTTCCAGAATCACTGAATGTGTGGCTCCAGCTCCTCCAGCAGTGCTAAGTTGCCAGACGTGTGTTACAGTAACATCAAGATCCAGTCAGAAAAATGGGTGTACATGTCGGCTTCCATTGATTCATGGGTTTCAATGACTCAATTGCTAAGGTGGGGAATAATATAGTGCAAGAGTTGGTGGTGAAACCATCTTGTGCCAGTGCTACAGCATCGCTTTTATCAGGCCCAGAGGCACACAAGAGGTGCACAGGTACCAGTGCCCATGTATTCCCTTCCTATGTGGTGAGTCCCTGACCACTGGCAGACAATTCCAAAAATCCTCTGATGGTGTTCTTTGGCTGTGTAGCGTCTGGATCTGCAGCACGCACTTATCCTTGATATGGATTATCCGGCTTTCTCTAGCAAGTCGCCAGCTGGGATTCGAACCTGAAAGGACCTGGCATGCCCATTGCACCTGTGGATTTGACTGGAAGGAGATTTTGACTGCTCACTCCTGCACTTGTGCTCATTTTTGTCTCCTCTCGCCCTGCCTTGCCCTTGCCCTTGCCCTCTCCCTGTCACCCACACACACTTGCCCTCTCCCTCTCCCTGTCACCCACACATACTGACCTGTGAGCATGCATGCATATGCAGGCTGTGGCCTGCATATGTGCATGTGCTCACTTGCCTGCATACTTGTCTTCACCTGCACTTGCCCTTTTCCCCACGTTTCCCTTGCCTGTACTCACCCATTTCTGTCAGGCTTCCTTTGAGTCACCAGCCCACATTCGAACCTGAAGGGACCTGGTGTGCCCATTCCACCTGTGGATCTGACCAAGAGTTTTCGACTCTTCCTACCTCACTTGATTGTCAGACTTCCTTTGAGTCACTAGCTGGGATTTGAGTTCGAAAGGACCTGGCATGCCTATTCCAAGATGGGCCCTTGCAATTCAAATGCCCTACTAGTAATCAAGGTGGGTTCCATTCTACCTTCTGCTACTACTCAGCTTCGCAGTCTAATATTCTTTGTGTTCCTCCAGATTCCCCATCTTCCTATTTACCGGATCTTGTAATCCTGGTTGTGCATCTAGAGATTTTATGTCAGTATATCCTTTGTGCACAGCCTAATGCTGGAGGGTGTTGCTCCAGTCTGACGTTCTGCAATCTCAGGGCTTTTGGACTTTATCTGAATAGCAAGGATATAAGAGCCTCCATCTGTCGGTAGAGTCGTGTCCAACATTTACCCATTCACTCCAAGTACCTATGTCATTTCCACAGCTATCCACCCAGTTTACTGAGGATTCCATTGCCCAAGAGGACCGACAATGTGAGCGTGGCAGTAGAAAATGTATGAACGGCAACATCATTAAGAAGGGAGAGCCCTGCCTCTACATTGCATCCATCAACAACACTCTCAGAAGACTCAAAATGAGCAACCAAGAAGTCCTGCAGCAACTAATGTCTTGTGAGGACAAGAGCTGAAGGATGAGAATTCCAAGTATGAGTAGGTACATCCTATGAATACTGGTTATATACTATTATACATGTGTACATTTACATAATATACCCTAAATCCATGAAAACCCTATAACAATAGAAGGAGCAGAAATGAATAAGAAGCATAGCAGAGATTAAATAGAAGCAAAAGAAGCATAGGACCCTGAACCAACCCTAAGCCTAGATAAGCCCTACACCCTAGAATGGAATGACATAGTGTGACGTAGCGATGACACAATGCTGACCAAAGCATAATGTCACAGAGAATGATCTAGACCAGGAATGGAATGAGGTATAGATAAGATAAGATAGGGAAAGGAATAGATAGGGGTATAAGCTGAAAATCAGTATCTGACAAACACTTGTCCTGGTTGCTTTGTATATGCAAGCTGCTTTCAGTATTATATGACTTTGGTTTCAACATCCCAAAGTAAGTCTTGATACCCACTTGACAGCTATGGCAGTGCTAACTCTAGATTACAGAAGGTGTTAATCATGGTGATGCTGCCACTTCCAATACTCTGCAGGCTGCCAATATCACTTCTGTATGACATGCAGTGAGTGTTGCCCAATGCAAAGGTATCTCTGTTCACACAGGCTTATTATATCCCTATGCTGACAACATACTTTCAGCAACTGTACATCCATCCCAAGTCATGGTGATGCCACCAATGACAGGGTTGCCTGTGGGACCATCAACACACACCGGTCTGAGTCACTCCATCCAGCCATCTGGTCCCAGGCCTGTTATTCCTCAGCCCTTCACATGATCGCACTCTCAGTCTACCCAGCTGTCTGCTGGACCTGTTGTTCTTTACCCATCCATGCAGCCATCTGCTCAACCAATGCCTGTTGCTGGTGAATCATCTCAAGGTCTAGGTTATGGTCCCCAACACGCCCTTTGGCCTGCATCGTGTCAATTCTGGGCAAATAAGGCTTACAATCGTCCTATCCCTATGGCTCCTATGCCTCCAATTGAAACTATTATGCTTGACATCTCTGCTCTATATGAGGGTGGTTGCTCTTGAAGGAGTCGCATACATGGTACACAGTTTGGTGTAAGTATATTTTGGTCAATCTAGTGTAGTGACCAGTCATTGATCCCATTCTCTCGTAGAGCATTTCTAAAGGCAAACGGGATGTTGATACTCAAATCACAGCCCCAGAGCTCATTATTCTCATGTTTGAGCTCATTGTCCCTCGGATCAAAGCTTTTGCCCCCAAGTTTAAATGGTATGAAGACGAGTTTGTGGTTCACGATGACTCTTGGGTCGATCTTGCCAAATACAACAATCCATCCCAGGCATATTTTTACAGAGACTGTTTTGTGGCAGGAACAGCATGAAAGTCAAAGAACCTGACATTCAAGTCAAAGACGTTCTCCTTATATGTTGTCGTCCCAGCACAACAGTGGAGCAAATATGAGGTATTTCAAGAAGATATCACCACTGGCAGTAGTACTATGCCTGCTCCAACACCCACTATTCTGAGCCCTTCGAACCTCGCAAGCCACCATTTTCATGGTGCGCAGATTCCCATGGAATCGGAATGGTCACATACCAACAATGAGTTGGAGTATGCTGTAAAGCTCAAGCCCCTTGAAATCACACGCACTAGAACTACCAGCATAGTCGCTGACTCACTTTTCCATCCAACTCTCATGTCTAGCTCTGGCTCTTTGGTCAACCCCATTGCGGCTGCTGCATTACCACCAATTGCTGCCGCCAGACCAGTTACTATCACTGGCAAACGAAGTTACCATGATGTGCACTTAGGAAGTGTCTCGAGTATGACAACCAAATCTCCACCTACCAAACAAGCAGTCACTGGCACCACTGAATCAGGACCTGTTCCATCGTGTTCTCCAGATTGTAACCGCTTACATGATGCATTGCGATCTGGTGGTGACACAAATCTGAACATAGGTGACGGTAAGCAGTCATTCTTTGTTTCTATTTTTGGCCAGTACCAATCTAAGGGCTTTGTGTTATGGTGATTTAGTAATGAAAGTCAAGTGTGATCTTATTGAATTCTATCCCATTCCGACTTTCTCAATTGAGGAGATTCTTGATGACGCTGAAAAGCGTGCCTTCGATATCCAGTCTGTTGCCTTGTTTCCAGGGCAGCTGTGGCTTGATGGAACTCCAGCTGGCCTTGTCAGTGTGGGTGGATTCAAGACTACCCAACATGCACAAATCATGCTTACCACTCCACGTCCTGATGGAATCGGATCTCAACCATGTCAGGATATCATTGTCAAACGCTTCTATATTCGCAACTTGCTGAGTGGTGAGGATAAGTTGCCAGCAAACAAGACCAAAATGCACTTCATCTGACTAACTGTTCCTGACAAGCTCGACAAACTCTATTATGAAGTGAACATTCTGTACTGGGCCAAATCCCTTTTCAAGCTCACCTATGACTTTATTAATCGCGCCATCATGAATACAACAACTCCATTTGTCATTCCACGACTTCGCTTTGTGGATGCTGGACTTTTACTTGCTGTGAAGTTGAGCAATGCTAATATGAAGGGCCCGAATACCACTAATGTCCACATTCCATACCTCGCTGAGGAGCTTATCCCAACCGACAAATTGTTTATAAAGTATATTCATAATGGTGAACTAACACCTTTGCCTGATGAGGGTGAACCAGGCTATGACCTCACTCAATTCCTCTGCTTTACCCAACATATCCAATATGTCAAGACAGGCAGTCAGGCATACATCACTGATTACCAAGGTATAGTATCATCATATGTAATTAAGCCACATTACTGACCATATTTCTCAGGCAGTGGAACTCTCTTGACAGACCCACAAATCCTGACACACCCATAAGTCTTACATCAGATCCAAGGCCTCCAACCTGACATTTATCTAGGAGTGTTAGTGTAGGCAAGGAACTGTTCGGTGAGGGTAATCTTGAAATTGGTGTACAACTCTTCTCCAAAGAGCATGTTTGCAATGACTTTTGCAAATGGCCAGGCTTTGAATTAGCCCACCCAACTAGCGTCATCAATCTCAATCTCTGACGTTGCACGTATTTTTGTCCAATCCTGTACAGTAGACACTTCCTGATAACGAGATTGCCTTTCTTGACATCACCATCAGAAGAATATTTATTATTCTGGAGTGTACGAAGTCCTGCAGTCATATATGCCTTGATATAGTATCAAAGTGAAGGTCATGTGAGCATGATGCTCCTGGCTTCCATACTAGTGGTCACTATGAACTCCTTGCCCATGATATATATGGGATGCATCCAAACATTGGGATGTTTTTCAGGTGTTGGCCATAGGTCAAATATAGGTCAAATATATGCTTGACACATGCTACACATCTGGATGGGTTTCATCCATATGTAAAGCATATGTTGACCATGCATCAATCATATGCTAGACACATTCTATACATCTAGATTGGTGTTCTTCATGCATTGAGCATATGTCAAGCACAGTTGAGCATAGTCAAACATATGTTCAACATATGCTATACATTTAGATGATCATCCTTGATATGTTAACCATACATTGAACATATGTTCAATGCATGTTACACATCTGGATAGTCTTCTTCCAGGTATTATGAAAGCATGAATAGCTTTAAATCAGTATAGTACATTATATACATTGATTACATGTCAGATAGAGAAAGTAGTCATATTGAATGTAATTGCCCACTGCCTCAAATGTAGCAGAGTCAATGGTCTGCCTCCAGTTATCTGGGATCTTGTCAATGCCCAATATGCTCATCAAATCAAATACCCTTCACACTGCCATGATGTCTTTACCATTGCCTACTACACCATACTCCCCACCCCATTGGATAGGAGTGTGCAGAAGGGCCTTGAATTCCATGTCCAATTTCACACCTTCAAGCCTTGTTTGCAACTTGACTTGGGATGGAATGCCTGACTGCCTAGACAAGAGCTTGTCAAGGCAGTTGATGTGATACCATCTGGCACATTTCCTGCAGAATCACTGTATGTCCTCATCAGGTCTAAATGGCTTGTTGCATATATTGCATGCATGGACTGATCCCTGGGAATGTGAATGGATGAATAGCAGAACTGCACTGCTCATATCACTAAGCCAAACACTTGCCTGGATTTCATAGATGAGAAATGGTCATTTAGACTGTCTGACCTTTATCATTCTAGTCTCCTTTACATCAATCTGCCATCACATATAAATGTCAGTAGGTCTGATAACCTGCCCAAAGGGGGCATGCTCATCAAACATGATAATGTTTTCAGTACCTATAATAGGGTCATAAATATCAATCTTATCTTTTAGAACAATATTCAACTTGTGTTCAAGGCAGGCCACCTCTACCAGATCTTTGTCATATGATAGTATGAGCTCATTCTTGCCCATGAATTGTGCAAATCTTGTGTGCCATGTTAACCTCCATATCATACACTTTGCGCAGACTTACTGTTGTTTCTTGACATGGTCTCTATTGTGATACCACTGCACCTGGAGCCAGGGAATGTTTTCCTATAGCATCACATCATTCACATAACATGGAGATCACTTTTTAAAAACAATATACCAACCTTGTGTGATTATGTTTGTAATCTGATTTTCAGAAGGCATACATGCCATTCTTCATCTGACTCAGAGAAGATGAGAATACTTTCATAAGATATCAGTGAGATATTTCATGACATTCATTTCTCAGAAACTTACTTGTCTCCAATTTTACATGTGCCTGTGCCTTTGAAAACAGATTAAAATATGTTCAGAGATAACTATGGAGTGATACATACAACCAGTGACCTGATTAGACACTGAGGGAAATAAGTGACAACACATGAATAGTGTGAAATAGATGACTTACATGTCAATGTAGTTGAGTTTGGCATTGTCACAAACTCTTCCATGGTAGATACTTGGATGTTTTTCTGAGACAGTAAGCAGTGTGTGTTGTTGGGTGAGTGAAGGAACATGATGGTCAACTCAGATATATTTATTTCACTCAATTCAATCCACTGTTTTGGTACTGATCTACCTGATCATAAAACCTAAAAACTGCAATAGCCATGAGGCAAATATATTGAGGACCACTTAATTAGGTAATAACATCATCAAATAAGTGATTGGGTTTAACACTGCAGTAATTTATGACCCTGATGCTCTGGCCCATACTGGTATAATATATGTACTCACTAGAATGCACTGACCAACATTCCAAACAAATTTCACTGCTATACTGATCTCAATCCTTTAGTGCAGAAAAATGGCATATATACCTGCTTTCAAGGATATGATCAACCTACTCTGTCAGGGTGACCCACCTTCTCCTATGTCTGTGCAGTCTTCAACAGTTGCGTCCTTTCATGACCTGGTCAATTCCCTGTGTGATATCACCCCTTTCACTCCTTCATCATCCCCTTCCAGAATTCAATTATCTCAACCATCTGCTCTACATGACATGCAAGATGATGTTTCCATATCACCATCTCTCTCCAAATCTCCCTCTAATCACTCAGTTCAATCTCCAGAGTCTAATGACTCTCAGGGACCCTTCTTTCATGATGTCACAAAGGACCCTACCAACTCATTTGAGGCACTGATACATCATTGTTTAGAGCAATATAAAGCCACTCATGGCAAAAGTGACAATGAAGGCATCTCTGAGGTCTCACAGAACAGCAGCTTCAAACCTGAGCTGTATCAAGAGCCAATACAGATGCCATCATTAGAGAATGGTGAAGATGAAGGGCAGAACCCTATTTCCAGAGAGTATATTGCAAGTTGAGTAAATGATTCTCTTTCACCTGTTCTTTTCCTTAAATATGTCAATCACTATAGTGTGCCATGGCTTGCCCTTTCATATGGGCACATGCATATAGTAATATTTCAACTCTGGCATCTTGAGTCTGGGTAGATGGGATCATTCTGGACTTTTATCTCATATCTGTGTGATATTCCATGAGAGGCAGGACCCATGTTCACTTCATGGACATCACATCAGCCATGCTTTCATATAATCTGTTCAGAAATCACAGAATGCCCTCTCAGGAGGAGATCCATCTCTTTCAGCAGCAATATTATATCTATTCTACTGCTTCTGACATATCTTGACCTATCAGCTTCATCTTTTTTCATCACTAACATTACTTCACTGTGATGTTTGACTATGCTGCTACCATCACCTATATTCTTGGAAGACAGATAAGTGAAGGCTGTGAAGAATTCGATGAGGACCTTGATGACTGGGAAACTTGGATGAGTCCTTCATATTGGAATAGATTGGCCATCCTTCATGGGATCAATCCTGGAGATCCTGATCAGGTTATCACAGTCATTCACAACTGGCCTCAGAATGGAAGAGACTGTGATCCCATCACTGCCTTTCTTCTCAAACATTTTATAGACAGTGGATTGGGTAGTGACAATGGTGACATCCATTTCCCTCCCATTCCCTGTGGTCATGAACTTCACATGTGAATATTGGGTTCTATCAGAGAGGCTTGTTGAACCTCTTGGAAGGACTATAATATCCCTACTACCTCCTACTACCTCTCATCTTCCAGAAAATGATATATGGATGACTTGGGATGATACTGTATTTGTTGCTGATAAAGAGATAATTATATTTATAAGTACGTGAATAAATGTATCCAAAAAATTTATTATTCTAAAAAGGAGGCTTTTTATTCTAGAGTTTTTTAAGACTATTAGTGTCGTCTAAATTTGGTGTCAGCAATTCATATTGGATATTAGCTTTAATGATTCTATTTTCAATTTAAAATTCAATTTTATGTTACCTTTTTCTAATTTA
>JBBPMH010000790.1:0-16275 GCA_038090235.1 Pulveroboletus ravenelii
AGCAGAAGGAACTCGGTGACTAATGATGGAACTACGAGCCCGATACGAGAGAATCGGACGAGAAGGCTAATGTCCAATGACTAATGGTGGAAGCAAAGTGGAAACAAACAAAGAGACTAAGTAAAACATAACAATTGCTCCTCTTTTGCCGTTTGTCATCTGACTTACTTGATTCCTTTTACTCATTGCTCCTCTTTTGCCATTTGTTGTCTTACTCATTTGATTCATAAGCCCTGTTTATCCTCTGTTGTTCTACATTTATCCTTCTTTGTTTACACCATGTATATAAACCCACCTCGTAGGTATGCTGTTTCCCTAACTTAGCCCTACTTGGCAATTTACTTGCTTCTCTCTGTGTGTCTTCACTCCCCACTTGACTGAGTGCTTTGCTTCTATCATTGTCTCCTTGCTAGCAAACTGCTAGGCAAGACCCTTGACCTTGATCTATCGTCAACTGATCATCAAGTGAACCCTCGACCCTGCTTTTGCAGGCTACATCTCTCATCCTTGATCCATTGCAGCCGTTAGCTGACAATGTTCCTCATCCTTGTTCCCTAGCCGAGTTTGCACTTTGACCCTTTGGGATCAAGCATAACAGGTTGTGCATATTCCATTACTAAAAAACATAGGATACAGGCTGAAAAACAAGAAGAAGCCTTGGCTGAGGCTATCAAGATATATCAAGAGGAGATGCTTAAATCACACTTAGAAAGACAGAGTGTATGAAAGATTTGCAAAGATGTTGAGGAGAAGTGGAAGACTAAATTGGGATACAAAGATGTTAGGGTCAGTTGTGACACTGTGCAGAGGCAGGCACATGGAGGATGAAGCAAGCATCAATTTAATATGGAGACAACCTCATAGTTCTCAGAAAAGGAGGAGGAGCAAATTGTTGCTTTCTGTCTTGAATATGCTGCTTGGGGATTTCCTCTCAAACATGAATCCTTGAAGCTTCATATGGACAGCATCTTATGAGCACAGCATACCAAGAATTTTCCATCATCAGGAGTCAGAAAAAATTGGACCAATCGCTTTATCGAGCGTCATCACACATGTTTGGGACAATTTTGGAGTTCTGCACTTGATACTGCATGTGGATGTGCTGTTAACAAGTATACAAACAAGGCATGGTTTGACCTACTAGGAAGCACTATGGAAAAGGAACAAATAGAAGGTGACTGTATTTGGGCAGCAGACAAGACTGGGTTTCAATCTGGTGGAGGCCAAACACAATGAGTTATTAGAGCCACTAAAAAAAAACACACTATCAGCAATGTGATGGGAATCATGAAAATATCACAGTTATAGTAACAATATGTGCTAATGGAGATCAGATCCCTCCTACTGTAATCTATAAAGGAAAGAGCTTTGCGACATCATGGCATCAAGGAAATGAACTGAAAGCATTGTAAGTTATGTGTTTTCATTAGGGTGATGATTGCGACTCACAGTCTCAGTATCGCCCACTCCAAAAAAGGATGGACAGACAAAGTGATTGGATGCCACTGGATTGAGGACTTCGACAGCAAAACCCATAACAAAGCTAGTGGTCATGCACGGCTCCTTCTTGTGAATGGATACAACTCTCACTATGCAAAGGATTTCTTGGATTATACCAGAGATCACAATATCCACATACTTTGCTATCTAGCTCATGCGACACATATTCATCAAGGTCTTGATGTTATGGTCTTCGGACCACTCAAGGAATATTGGTCTCAGAAGCTTGACAACTTTCAGAATAGCACAAGACAGAAGATTAATAAAATGAACTTTATTTCTGTTTATCTATGGGCACATCAGTGAGCGCTCACTCCACAGACTATTCACACTGCATTTCATGTCACTGGAGTCTGGCCTTTCAACCCAGATGTCATTACTCCTGATAAAATGGCACCAAGCCTTGAAACGTCAGCAGTGGGGCAATTACCTATTCCACAATTGAGTCCAATTCGAGCACTTACCCTGTGTTACGTTTCACTCTTGTTTTTACTTGTTTCCATCTTGTCTTCCCTGTTTGTCATTGAACATTAGTCTTCTTGTCTGATTCTCTTGTATCGGGCTTGTAGTTCCACCCTTAGTCACTGAGTTCCTTTTGCTATTCACTGGTTTACTCATACATTTACCAATCTTTGTTGTTTCCTTGTTGTCTTCGTTTTATCTTGTTGTTTCCCGATGTACTATAAAAACCCTCGTAGGTCTACTTGTCCCCTTAACTTAGACCTACTCGGCAATCTATTTGCTTCCTCTGTGTGCCTTCGCTCTGCACTTGACTGAGCGCTTCGCTCTTACCCTCGTCCTCTTGTTAGCTTGAAGCTAGACAAGATCCTAAACTTTGAAACACCATCGGCTAGTTGTCGAAAGAACCCTTGAACCTGCACTGTGCAGGATACGTCCCTTGTCCTTGTCTTGTTGTAACTGTTTGTTAACAACAGTCCTCGTCCTTGATCCTTAGCCAAATTCACGCCTTGACTCTTCGGGATCAAGTGTAACACCCTGGCAATCTGTCAATACCAACACAATTTACCAACATATGCTAGCTGTTCTTTAGCACCCACTATAGCTGGATCATCTAATGATGGGTTACCAACATCTGAATCTTCCCTAGTCAAATCACCGAGCAACAGATTACCAAGTAATACTGGCAACCACTTGTATTTGTGGCTGCAAAATATTGCTGAAGAAATGTGCCAGGCTATTATGTCAACATCAGCATCATTTCTTGTCAAGGAATCTGCTCTAACTGTGGATGATCAGCTTCCTCAGTTTCTTCCCGTTCCATTCTCTCCTAGCCAAAAATGAAGACATGAGCTTTTAGACCAAGACCCAAAAAACGACATAGAAAGAGCTTACCAGGACAAACTATGGGACTTATATAATCAACACAATCATCTCAAAGCAGCATCAGTCAGCCTGCAGGCTGCAAACATACTCAATGGAATGTACTGTCAATGGTTGCACAGTCAGCT
Organism: Pulveroboletus ravenelii; assembly: GCA_038090235.1. Classification (NCBI taxonomy): domain Eukaryota; kingdom Fungi; phylum Basidiomycota; class Agaricomycetes; order Boletales; family Boletaceae; genus Pulveroboletus; species Pulveroboletus ravenelii. The sequence continues at coordinate 2,970 of JBBPMH010000790.1, forward strand.
TGCAGCACAAACAGAAAAGGAATACCACATAAAAAAGAAGAGAAAGTTAATGAGGGATGGGTTACCAAAATACTTGACAGGCGATGATTTTTTCCAACAAGTGGTTGAGCATGAAAGGACTGCCGAAGAAGAGGAGTTAGCAAAGAATGAGTGTTGGAAGAAAAGAGCTGAACTTAGTAAGGCTAGAGTGGCACAGAATGATGTGGAGAAAGGTCGGCTAGAGAGAAACTGAGTTTGACAACAGGAATATCATGTGGAAATGGAGGCATGGCAGGCAGAGAGGAACTTGGCAAAGCTAGAGCATCAATGTGCTCATTGGAAATGGCCAGTTTTGACAGGAATTGAGCCTGCACCAAAGGGCATTGGGAGAAGGAATGAGGGTGATGGAAACAGAGATGAGAGTGGCAAGGGTGAGGGCAGCATTAACGTGTCTGACAGCGAAGATGACTGTGGCAGCACAGACAATGACTGATGCCCTGTGTTTGTGATATTGGTTAGATAATATCAACATAATTTGGATGACTGATATACTTCTTTTGGTCTGGCACAAATGGTGGTGAACATGTGATAGCAGTTGCAACATGAGATTTGTAGCTGCAGTCACACAGTGTTATGTATGGGGGCCAATTTTTTTAGAACAAGGTTTAGATATATAAAAACGATTCTACAATATTTGATCTATCCTATGGGTTGTTATTGTAGTACACGAGTCAGTGCGAATTTGCTAGTACAAATGGTGGTGGATGACTGTATGGTTCTGGCTCCATTTCTGACCAATCCTCATTTGATATAGATGATTCAGATACTAGCTCAGCTACCAACTCCACCAGTTCTAGCTCTCTTGACTTTCCACTACTTTTTTTTTTTTTTTTTGATATCTCGTTTATTGTCCTTAGGGCGCGGCCCTTTGATGGACAGTACATGTGGTGGGGTTCTCTATCTACATCAGTCTAATAGGTAGCTATGGTATTTGCTCAATGTCCCTTGTGGGGGAGTGGGGTTTGGGCGGTACATGAGGTGGGTTTGTGGGGGTGGAGTAGACTTGAGGTAGTGTATCATAGGGTACAGAAAAACTGGGAAGCTAGCTATGAATGGGAGAAAGACTAAGTAATTGAGAGGTGAGAATATAGACTAAAGTGAGGTAAAACCAGTGGCAGTATATGGTACTGGGATGTGTGAAGCTGGTTGCATGGTGTGGGGTGGGGCGTTTGGGTGACCGTTGCAGCCATCAGCGAGCATTCTACTGTTGTTTGGGCGGCAGTTTGAGGTTTCCATGGGTGTGCAGGAAGTGGCATGTTTCATGGATGTATGTGAGTGTGTGGTTGACGCAGTCTTTCTCTGCTAGGAGGCTTGCTATGTTTCTGGCCTTGTGATGTAGGGTTCTTCACAGATGTGTGCAGGGTCCCTTGTAGTTGGGGCATTCCAAGAAGAAGTGGAGGACCATTTCTGGTTGGTGTGGGCAGTGTGGGCAGTGTGGGGTTTCGGCCTTCCAGATCCTGTGAAGGTGTTTGTTGAGCAGCACATGGGTAGTGCATAGTTGGAGAAGTATGGATGTGTGTCGCTTTGGGAGATGGTTTACCAATTTTAGGAAGTTTGGTGAGGGGGTGGAGGGATCGATCTTTTCAGCCAATGGTGCATGGGGCGATGTTTTGAATATCTTCTGGTGTAGCAATTTTATGGCAACATTGAAGATTCTCTTTTTTGCCAATTTGCTTACTGGTAGGGTGCACACCTTTCCTCTGTGCTTTAGGGCTTTTGGAAGGTGGGAGGGGTGTGACGTGGATCCTTCTGCAGCCGTCTTGGCCTCCATGTCTGCCTCCTCATTTCCAGAGATTCCCATGTGTCCCAGTGTCCAACATATGGTAATCTTTTCTGCTCTGACTGTGCGGAGTGCCACTTTTAGGGTGTTGTGGAAGTGGTCCATTAGGTAGTGGCCGGGTTTGGCTGAGAATGCCTTGGCCGCCACAATCGCTGCCTTGCTGTCAATTCCTAGAGATACTGTCCTCACTCTTGGTTCTCCTTTTAGTAGTTCGGCTGCTAAGATCATCCCTACTTCTTCTCCCTTAAAGACCGTGTGCTCCTCCTTGGTCCCCAAGTGGAATCTAGCCTTCTTCTTCATCTCCCCTTTCCTTTGTAGTATGGCCACTGCTTCTATTTTCCCCTCGAAACCTGATCTTTTGGAATAGAGACAGACGTCATGCTCTTCCTCTGCCCATATGTCCTGGAGTATTGCATCGATTGGGTCATCTACTGCATCTATTATGATTCTAGGGGACCATTGGGGGGGGTGGCAGGTGGGATTTATGGTTTCTATGGTAGATGGGTTGATATTGAATGTGTTGAGCAGGCAGTGGAGCAGCGATTTGTGGCATTGTCTGTTTCGGCAGGTGGATTTGATGTGTGTGGTGAGCAGGTGACTTGTTGGGAGTGTGGCTATTCTCAGTGTTGCTCTATGGCAGTGTTTGTGGATTAGTAGAGTGGCTGGGAGAAGTTCTGCATGGGTGTATAGGGTGTCCAATGCTGTGGTGCGCATGCCCCCTGTGATTGTTAGTGCCACCATATGCTGTACCTTGTCAATTAGTTTTGCAAAACCTCTCACACCCCATCCTCTCTCTCTTTTCCCCCTTTCTCTCCACAGCAGCTCCATGCCCCAGATGTTGATGGCATAGAGCATCTTCGGTATGGCCACTGTTTCATATAACTTCATCATCATTCTGCCTTTTACTCCTTTGGATGGCCTCATCATTCTTTCGCAAGCTAGAACATATTTTTGCATGTTTTTGAGGGTTCGATGCAGTGGCCTTGTATCATGATATGAGGTTGGGGGATTAGTATCGTTTTCCCCTTGTGGGAGGGGTCCGGGACCCTTCTGCGCATAACACCAAGCAGGGCCATTTTGTCCAATTCGAACTTGGCCTCGTGGTCTCTGCCCCACTTTAAGGCTTCCTCGTCGCCTTCCATCACCCTTTTTAGCTTTTCATTCACTTCCTCCAGAGTTTTCCCTCTTGCAGTGAATGCTGTGTCGTCAATGAATCCCAGTCCCATTTGGTCCCTTTTGTTGCCCACCATTCCAATTAAGTTGCTATTGTAGAAAAGAAAGGCGATTGGTGAGATTGGGCATCCTTGGTCAAGACCCATGGGTATGTGGAATGGGTCTGAAGTGAAGTCGTTGAATGTGAGCATGGTTTGGCACCCTTCAAGGTGGCATTGCAGCCAGTCTATGTATTCTGTGGGGATGCCCTTCATGTGCATGTTGTAAAGTAGTCTCTCAATGACGACGCTGGGGAAGGCTGCTTTAATATCTAGGAATAGGATGGACACGAATTTTTCCGAGGGGTGTGCCTATGTGTTGTATGTGAATTTTGTGAGCATGTGTAGGGAATCTGTTGTGGTTCGGCCTGGGCAGCCTCCAAAATGGGTAGGGGGAAACATGTTGTAGATTTCTGCAATGTATGTTAGGTTGTCAGCGACGTAAGAGGAGAGAATTTTCACCATTGTGTTGAGAAGCGTGATAGGGCAGTATGCTTTAGTGGCTGTGTAGTCCAGTTATCCTGGTTTCCTGAGGATGACTGTTGAAGATAATTTCCACTTTTCTGGGTAGTGCTTGAGGGTGAAGGTGGCATGAAAAATCGGGCCTAAGAATGGGATGAGGAGGTCAGTGCACTTGGTAAAGACTACATTGCAGACCCTGTTTGGACCTGGTGCTTTGTATGGTGACAGACAGGTTATTGCTCAGTGGATTTGGCTGTTGCTGATGTTGGTGAACTTGCAGGCCAGATTTGGATAGGTGGTTGATCTTGGCTCATTTGTGCAGTTGGACAGGGTCTTGAAAAATGTCTTGTAAAAGAGTTTACTCTTTTCCTGGTTGGTTTGGTTGCTGGGGGGGAAGAGTGCATCAGTCCATAGGTTTGGTATGCAGGAGATGAACTGGTCTGAGGGCTTATTAATGAGGTACTTATGAATGTCCCAGATATTTCCTTCGTCTATGCTTTCTAGGTATTCTATCCAGTGTTCTTCCTTTGCTTTTTGGATGTCCATGGCTAGAGTGTTGTGGGCTTTCTTAAGTTCCTTGTGGACAGGGTGTGTGCGTTGTTGTCATGTTGCGTAGGTGATTCTAGCAAGGTATCTGACCTGTTTTATTTGTTGGTCCAGCTCAGGGGTTCACCATCTTTTGGAAAAAGAGGACAGTTTGCTCATTGGGACATAGTTCTCTATGGTGTTGTGGATGGCGCCAGCAATTTCTTCTAGTTGGCATTCTAGGGTTTCTGTCGAGTCTATATTAAAATGGGTCTGATGCAGAGTTTAGAAGAAACAAGAGATGGTTGGTGAACTTTTCCCAATTGGTTGCATGGTAATTTCTCTTGAGTGGCGAGTTGATGCATTTGGGGGTTAGCATTAACTCTGTGTGGATGGGATAGTGGTCAGTGCCTGTGGGTCTAAGTTCTGGGACTATATTGCATATTGTGATAGTGTCAGATAAGTGTGTTGTGCAGAAAACATTGTCAGGTCAGGTATGGTTGCCGGTGCTGTTGGCCTCGAGTGTTGGGATACCCCCTAGGAGCACCATGGTTAGGTCGTAAGCTGCTAGTATTTCGAGAAGGGGTTGTGCCACTTTGAGGTTGGTTGAAGTGAAGAGGTGTTGGTTTCTTGCCTCGTCCCACATTGGGTGGTGCCAATTGAAATCTCCCATGAGGAGTATTCTGTCTGTGGATGTCCCATCTGTTGTGGAGCTTTCGGCAGTGAAATGTTGGTCGAGGAGATCAAGCATCTCACCATGGGTCCTGTCATTGTATATGTTGTATATCCTGATCCTCCTGGCATTTCCATTGAGTTCGAGGGCAGTGATGTCAGGGGAGCCTATTGGGATTGTGCGCCAGTGGTCTTTTGAGATGGTTTTATTGATGAGAATTACCAATCTTGATCTCTTTGCTTGGTCGTTGTTGTGGCCTATAGGATAGATAATGTTCCACTTGGGGTTTGCTGTGGTGAGGTTCACTGCATTGATGACCGGTTCCTGTAGTAGTGTGATGTTGTAGTCGTTGGGGTTGAGGTCTTGCAGCATATGCTGTTGGGCACTGCAGGATTTATTGAGGTTTTGTTGCCAGATCTTAAGTGTCCATTGTTGGTGGGTGATTTGGCCGGGGTTATGACCAGTCATGATTCTGCATCTGTGAACCCTTTGGTGTCAGACAAGTTGTCATTGGGGGGGGGTGGCTGGGTGAATATGCACATTGGTGGTTGTGTTGATTGTTTGAGGGGTAGGGTTGGGATCCGACGTGTGGTTGGTGTTGAGAGTTCATGTAGTCATCAATGCATGCCTGGTGATGATTTCTTCCCAGCACATCTGTAGGTCTGGTGGAGGAGTTTTTCTCACTTCAGGTAGGTTTGGTCGGTCGTGTGGTGGACCTTCCTGGCGGGGATCTCTGTGATTTGCTGTGGGGGGGATGGGGTGGGGTTGGGTTTGTGTCAGATCTGGGGATAGGACAGGGGCTGTGTTGGCGGTGGCGTCTTTGTCGGCTGTCTCCCAAGACACAGAGTCTCTGGGAATGGGGTAGTACTTGTACCTTGTCTCTTTGTTGGTGGCCCATAGTTTCCGTCTCGCTTGGGTAAAGGCAACACAGTCTCTGTTCCATGCTGTGTGGCCCTACTGATTGCAGTTGATGCAAAAGAAAGTAGTGGGGTCAGTGAGGGGGCACTCTCTTGTTGAGTGATGATCACCACAGGTGCTGCATACGCTGTGGCCTAGCTTGCACTCCTTGGTGAAGTGTGTTTGGTCCAGGGATTGGCATTCATAGCAGCAGTTTGGTTCTAGGAGTTGTTTGTGAGTGCAAATCTTTTTACCTTCTATGATAACCCCGTTTTTCATGGCTTGGTTGGCAGTTTCTCTTGAGTCAAAGGAGGTGATGGTGTGAGCAACCCACTGGCCAGGCTTGCGGAACGCCTTCAGTTTGATCCATGTGAGGGAGAGGAGGGCGTTAGGTTGGAGGTCTGAGTTTCTTTTGATGGTTCTTAGTGTGTGAGGGTTCTTCTCCATGAGGGAGACTGGTACGAATTCCAGGATGGCTTTGTAGGTTTTCTGTATGAAGGCTGCACTCCCATCGAAGTATTGGAGGAACGATTTTTGATTTCCTTCTTTCTTCAGCCAGTCTACATTTTCACGGTTGTTGATCTCGTAGCTTATCTTCTGGTTCTGGAGTTTCCTTGCACTTAGGAAATGGAAGTTTGGGGGTAGAGGGTTGTCTGAGTGGAGTTCCAGGTTCTCGATGGCAAGATTGGCCTTTGTGATGAGCTCTTTCTCTGTTAGGTCATGGAGGGTGATGGATTCACTCTTGATTACAACCTGGCGGTATTGGGCTTCACTTTGCGCTAGGACCACTGTGTGGTGGACATGATTGTTGTTGTTCTTTAGAACATTTGCATAGGTTTCTGGGTTGTAGGTATAAGGAGGGGGCAAGGGGGAGAGGTTCTGGAGCATGGAGCACACGTTCTCTGTTGCTGTTATGCTTGATCCCAAAGGGTCAGGCATGGACTCAGCTAAGTGACGAGGATGAAGAGAGCTATGGGCTATAACAAAGCAAGGATGAGGGACACAGCCTGCAGCAAGCAGGGTCAAGGGTTCGTCCAGTATTTAGCTGATGAAGGTTCAAGGTTGAAGATCTTGCCTAGCGACTTGCTAGCAAGGAGACGAGGGTAAGAGCTGAGCACTCAGTCAAGTGTGAAGCAAAGACACATAGAAGGAAGCAGGTATATTTGCTGAGTAGGTCTAAGCTAAGGGACAGGTAAACCTACAAGGGGTTTTTATAGTATATCAGAGAATGACAAAATAAAACAAGGACAACTGTTACGCTTGATCCCGAAGGGTCGAAGCGTGAACTCGGCTGAGGGTCTAGGATGAAGGCTGTTATCAGCGTCTAGCTGTTAACCTAGGGAGAACAGGAAGTCGTAGCCTGCAAACGGCAGGGTCAAGAGGTCTATCAACAAACGGTTGATGGTTTCCTTGATCGAGGAGTCTTGCCTAGCGATATGCTAGCAAGAGGACGAGAGTAAGAGCAGGAGCGCTCAGTCAAGTGTAGAGCGAGGACACGTTGAGAAATCAAGTGGATTGCCGAGTAGGTCTAAGTTAAGTTTGACAGGTAGACCTACGAGGGTTTTTATAGTACTTCGAGGAACAACAAGGTAGAACAAGAACAAGCAAAGAGGTAACAGAGATTGGTGAGCATATGAGTAAGAGTACGAATGGCGAAAGAAACTCAGTGACTAAGGATGGAGCTACGAGTCCGATACAAGGGAATCGGACGAGGAGAGTAATGTCCAATGACTAAGAGGAAACGAAGTGGGAACAATAGCGAGGAAACAAATGAAACGTAACAACAACAAAGGAAAAACAAAGATTGGTAAATGCATGAGTAAGCCATCGAATGGCAAAAAGAACTTGGTGACTAATAGTGGAGCTATGAGCCTGATACAAGAGAATTGAACGAGGAGGGTAAAGTCCAATGACAAATAGTGAAACAAGTAAAGAAAAAGAATAAAACGTAACATTATCCCCCGTTTAAGGTGAGGAAACACTGTCGACTTCCTAAAATTCCTGGTAACTATATCCAGGGGAACCAGTCATGTTGCTATAAGCTTTGGTGGTGAAAGGATCGTTGTTGGGAGAGTCTGCATGAGGGGGAGGGACAGGGACGGGACTCCCAGAGCACCTATGAGGGCGTGTATGAAAAGGTTGTTGATGGCGAATGCGGCAAGATGGGGGCAATGGCGACGGCGGGGAGGGGGGAAGTGTAGATCGATGGGAGTGCCTAGATGAGGACAAGGAGAAGGAGGTCCCTTCTGAAGGGTGGCAGGGGGAGTGAATGGTAGAGAGGTCGACATGCAGTAGGGTTCGCTGGGGTACACCCGCACGGCAATGCATATAAGTGCATTGGTATTGTGCATGCCCTGGAGCCCAGGTGTGACAGGTAGGACATTCATAGAGTTCACAGTTGACTTGTACGTGTCCAAGTCAGCAACATTGGAAGCATGCTTGCCTGTAAAGTGGATGGGACGTGAGAAGGGGCCATGGGTGCCGTCCCCAATAGGAGAGCTCCTCCCTTTCCAGGGTAGCTATTTCCTCGGGATCGAGGGGGGAGGACAAGGCAGAGGGATCATTGTCGTGTTTGAGGTTGTCGTGATTAGTGGTGATGGAACGCCGGTACCGGGGGCGGTTGAATTCTGCCTTTTCGGCGAGATATTGGTCGAGATCAACCAGATATTCCCCTAACCTCATCTGAAATCTGATAGATCCCAAATGTCCTTGGAGGACAGTGCGAATGGAGTGAAGACGGTGTTTAGCAACAATTAGGTCGGAGTGGGAGTTGAGGGAGTTGATGAGCAGGTCCAGGTGACAGACTTCTAGAAAGGCATCAATCAGTAACGCTAGGGAGGAACCGGGGGTAAGGTCATCGTCCATTGGGAGGGTGAGGTGGGGGTCAGCGACGTGTGTCATAAGGAGACTATGGTAGTGCTTGTCAGGGAGGTTGTTGCATAAACATTGGGCATAAGTGGGGACATCTGGGGGGCAGATTCCATTGTCATGGCTATGGTGGAGGATTCACCACTCGCTGATGGTAGGGTGAGGGAAGTCAGGATGGGCGGGGGAGTCAGCTGGGGAAGACAATGTTACAGAGGAGGGGGAGGTTGGTCCAGTTGTTGGAGGACCCGGTTGAATAGAATGAAGAGGAGCTCGAATGCTCTCTGTTGGTCCCTGAATGGGCAGAACATCCACACTAGTAGTTGTTCTTGCTCTAGAAGAATTCAGAGCATTCTGGGGGTTAGAGGAGGGTACGTGGTGAGAGGAGCGAGAGGAGGCATTGGAGGTAGACATGTAGTTAATGGAATGGGAGATGGGATGGGGGAAGAACTTGGGATGGAGGTGTTTATATGCCTTCAGGATGAGCAGGGTGTTGTTCATTTTTGACTCTGAAACCCAAGAGTCTTCTTCTGCTGAGTAACCTTTCCATTGGACGAGGTATTGCTGACGGGGTGGAGCTCCACGATGCTATACAATTTTCTCAACTTCATATTCTTCTTCTCCTTCTATTAGGTCCGGTGGTGGAGCGGGGAAGTTCCGTCCATGTATGTTGTTTTCGCGATAGGACGATAAGAGAGAAGCATGGAACACAGGGTGGATTTTCCATGTGGAGGGGAGTCAGAGTTCATAAGAGATAGGTGATAAGACTTTTGTGATAACAAAGGGTCCTTCTCATTTTGGGGCAAATTTAGGGCTGGTGAGGGAGCGTTTTAAGTTCCAGGCTTCCAGCCATACCTTATCTCCTCGCTTCCATGGGTTGAAGCCTCGTGTGTTCCTGGATTTCATCACTTGGTGGGCTAGTTCGTGTGCTGCCAGGGCTTCGTTTCTCAGATGAGATAAGAGCTTGAGCTGTGATTTGACAGCAGAAAGGTTTGTTTCTGCAATGATTGTGGGGAGAGGTTTCAGTTCATATCCCATCATGAGATAGAACGGAGATTGGCCGGTGACAGAGTGGGGGCAGTGATTGTGAGCGAATTCCGTCATTGGGATATGTTCTGCCTAACTGGTCAGGTTGTCATGGCAGAAGATTCACAGGTAAGTTTCAACTTCTTGATTAACCTGCTCGGTTTCTCTATCAGTTTGAGGGTGGTAGGTGGTGGAGAGGGCAAGGGAGTATCCAAGGAGAGATGCCAAAGATTTGGCGAACTCTGAGGTGAATTGAGGGCCTCGGTCAGATATGATTTTGTCATAGAGTCCGAACCTGGTGTATACTTTGTGGAAAAAGAGGTGGGCAATTCCTTTGGCAGTGACGGTTTTCTTAGTTGGGCACAAAATTACCCCCTTAGTAAGCCCATGGTCGACCACGACCAGTAAACTATCAAACCTGTTGGAAAGGGGAAGGTCCGTGATCAGATTGCAGGACAGTTGCTGGAAGGGGCAGGTACAGAAGGATGAGATAGGGGTCAAGAGAGTGACCATGGGGTGCATATTGACTTTGTTCTGCTGGCAGAGGGTGCAATCTTGGACGTAGTTTCGGACAAAGGAGGCCAGACCAGGCCACCAGAAGTTGCAAGAGACAAGTTGTCAGGTTTTGAGGAAGCCAGGGTGACCGGCGGAGGAGTGATCATGGCAGGCAGAGACAGTGGCATGTCGGTGGGAGTCAGGCAAGTAGACGTGGCCTTGGTAGGTGAGGAGGCCTGCCTCAAACTTCCAGTCCGAAAGGCAAAAGTGGAATTGTGAGGGAACTGTGCCCTCAAGGGTGTGAAGGGTGTTAAAAATGAGGGGGTCGGTGGTGGAAGAGGTGACTACTTTTGTGGAGAGGTCCGTGTCAATGAGGTTTATAAAAAGGTTGGCCGGGAGAAGGGTGATGTCGACATTGTCATCATTGTCACCATTGGTGTGGTTGGGTCAACAAGAGAGAGCATCGGGAGTTGTGAGGGAGGAGCCCAGGACGTGGGTGAACTTGAGATCAAAGTCGGCCAGGTCAAGAAGCCAGCGAGCTTGCTGGCGGTTGAGCTTGTGCAGTTCCCAAAAATAGGTGAGATTCTTGTGATTGGTTAGGACCTCAACAGGGAATGTGGAGCCATGAAGGTGGTGATGCCAAACCTTGAGGGCTCGGATGATGGCAAGGAGTTCCCGATCATAGATATCGTAGTTTCATTCGGTGGGGGAAAGGGATTGGGAAAAATAAGCGCAAGGTTTGAGGTCACCATTACTATCTGGTTGAAGGAGAATTCCGCCAGTTGCCCATTTGGAGGTATTGGTTGAGACAGCAAAGGGTTGGGTGGGGTCTGGTAATTGGAGGACTGGTTCGGCGAGAAAGGCGTCCTTTAAGGCTGTGAAGGCAGTTTTGCATGATATTGACCAGTCCCAAGGGTGATCCTTCTTTGTAAGGTCAAGGAGGGGTCGGACGACAGTAGAGTAATCAGGGATGAATCAACAGTAGAAGTTGGCAAAACCAAGGAACGAGCGGACATCTTTAACCTTAGTAGGTGTGGGCCAATCTGCGATTCCTGCTAGTTTTATGGGATCCATGGCAAGTTCACCTGATTTGACCACCATGCAGAGATATTCTATCTGGTTTGCAGCGAACTCGCACTTTTCAAGTTTAAGATGGAGGTCGAGTTCCTCCATGTGTTTTAGGATGCAGCAAGTTCGTTCGACATGGGTTTTCTCGTCAGGGGAGAAGATGAGGAGGTCGTCCATATAGATGATGAGCCAGCCTTCAGCGATGAGGTTGTGGAATGAGTCATTCATGAACTGCTGGAAGGTGGCTGGGGAGTTGGTGAGGCCAAAGAACATCATGGTTGGTTCGAAGAGTCCTTTATGTGTGACGAAAGCTGCTTTCCAGCAATCTGACTCTTTGATGCAGACAGTGTTGTAGCCCCATGGAACATCAAATTTGGTGAACATGTTAGCCCCTTGCAAATGATCTACAAGGTCGGAGATGAGGGGAAGGGGGTAAGTGTCATGGATTGTATGTTGGTTTAAGTACCAGTAGTCCTGGCAGGGGTGAAGTTTCCCATCTTTCTTTTTAATGAAGAAAAAGGGGGAGGATTGGGGGGATTTCAATGGGTGGATTTTTCCAGATCAAAGGTTTTTTTCGAGGAAGTCTTCCAGAGCTTTCTTTTCTTCCTTGGTGAGAGAGTAAAGCTTGGCGGACTTTGGTTTGAATGCTTTATCTAGCTTGATGGGGTGGTCATAGGGTCGGGTCAGAGGAACATGGTTGGCTGATTCTTTGGTGAACACAGAGGCAAAGCTGGCGAATTCAGAGGAAAGGATTGTGGTTTTCTTTTCGGGGAGTGCATGGATAGCAAGGTCCGTGGTGGTAGTGAGTTTTCCGATTATTTCAGCTTCTTTCCAAGTTTTCCATTCAGAGTGAGTGGGGAACCTTCCCCCTTTATCATAGTTAAGGTAGATGTAAAGATCTTCATCCCATTTCTCGTCAGTGTCGATGTGGTGAATTTGATGGGAGTTGGGACGAGGTATGTTTCGGGCGGCATGTTGCATCAGCCATTTGTCTAGTGCTGGGTTATTCAGTCCTTGGGGGGAACCTCATAGTCCGTTCTCAGGTAGAGATTTGGAGATGGGGAGGGTCAAGGTGTATGTTGGCCAATCAATAGTGGGGTTGGCCATTTTTAGCCAAGTCATTCCTAATATGACCAGGGTCTCTCCGAGGTGCATTATGCTAAACTCCTCAGAGTAGCAGAGGTCAGCTAAGTGGAAGTCCATGGTGATGGTGAACTTTATTTCTCCACAGTGGTTAGGGGTTGAATTGGCATTTCATACTGGGATAGGTTGGGGAAGTCGGGTCATGGGGAGTCGGTGTTTCTTTGTAAATTCCCAGTCAATGCAGGAGCAACTTGCTCCCGAGTCAAGGACGGTGCAGGTTCTAACGTCTTTTGTCTTAGGTGCAAGGGTGATAGGGAGGACGATTGCTTTCGATTTCCTTGCTACTAATACATGGGAGTTAGGAGAAGTTTGTGTTAGGGGAACTTCTCCTTTTAAAAAGACGAGTCCTAGCTTCCAAACGTTACTCTTTTCACATTTTCCCCTTTTTTCTCTTCTTCGTCTTCAATTTCTTGGAGTTTAGGGAGGTCATCAGTTTTCACCCTTTTTACTTGCTGGGGTTGAGGGGTGTTTTTGTTATTAGAGAATGTTGGGCATTTGTTGGACATATGTCCCAGTTGGTGGCAGCGGAAGCAGAGTTTCTTTTTGAAGCAACATTTCCTTTTGGCAGGGGTCAGTTTGCCTACTTGGATGATGTCTACATCTATGGCGTCCGGGTCTCGAGCGGGGGTGGTCACTTTTCCCTGTCCCTGAGAGAAGTAGGAGAACTTGGTTCGGCTCCCAAAGTTGAAAGCTTCGGCTCATTCCCAGTGGGTAACAAAGTGTACAGCCTTGGTATACCAAGATTCTATTTTCTCTGGGACGAAATCCATGGCGAAGATTTGTTGTCAGACTGTCTCCAGGAGTCCTTCTGCAAAGAAGGAGATAAGGCCATCTTCCTCAGTTACTCCACTAACAGCTACTTGGTTTTTGAATTCAGCGATGTAGGCATTAAGGTCTTTGGTTTTCTGCACCCTGGTGCATGCCATTCAGTGGATGGCTTGGGCCTTAGTGTCTTCGTGTTCAAACATGGCTTTGAAATCTACTACAAATTCAACCCAGGTCCCAAATTTCCCATTAGCCAGGATCTTGGTTCAGAACGTGTTTGCCCAGATTGAGGCTGATCCTTTGGTCAGAAAGGAGAGAGTGAAGGCAATTCATTTGTCATCGTTATTGTAGATTTCT
>JBBPMH010000791.1:0-16267 GCA_038090235.1 Pulveroboletus ravenelii
GGACGTGGTTGTTTCCTATCCCGTTCAACATCGCAGACCGACAGTATTATCACCTGAGTCACACCCACTCTTCGAATACGTGGCACGCTATGGTTTTCGTCACCTTACTCAAATTAATTCGGAAAAAAGAGCGGTTCTGGGCGCTATTATAGCTCTCCATTCGGTTGTGCAACAGCACTCGTCGGAATGGGAACAAATGTGCAAGACATCCTATTCCGGCAACCCACCATGGCCAGCATTCAAACATGACTTTGTTTTGTACATCCTTATTGCTTTCGCTCCCAAGTTACTTCTTCATTCATACATCAACGGTGCTAAGCTCCAGCTCAAGGATGGGACAAATCCGCTCATATATGCGGCTACATTTGGCAAGATCGAACACGCCAGGACCTTACTGTCAGGAGGTGTTAGCCTCAACCGAAGGGGCTGGCAGGTTCATCACTCCGGCGCAATCCTGCCACTCGAGGTCGCCGTGAAGTATGCGAACTATGGGATGGTCGATCTCTTTTTGAACGGGGGGAGCCTAGTACCTTCTGAGTTGTTTGTGAGGGCAGTAGTTCAACCGAAGTGCTACTTTCCTGCCTCCATCGTCACAAGGTTGCTGCAAACTGATGAATTTGTTGAATGGGCAACATGCACTCGGGACAAAGGATTACTTCTACATGCATTGGACCCCATGCGATATCTTCGCGGCCGCCCATCTGAACGGGATATTTGTATAATTCAACGGAGACTCGTCCAAGTCGGCTGTGATCCATCCGCTCGATTTGATGAGACGTCCCTTCGCCATGCTGTACGCGCGGGCCACGTTTCCACTGTTCAGCATATCCTTTCGCTCGGCATATCATTGCCCCCTTCCGTCCTTCTTGATGCGCTAGGTGATATGTCTTCAAGCTTGGCGATGATACGTTTTCTTCTCAAAATGGGATGTTCTGTGGATGCCGTTTCGCCCACTGGAGACACCCCCCTCCACCTCGTCGTGCTTGCTTATGGACCCTGGGCCACGGACGACGAGCTCTTAAGATGCGTGCAAGCGCTTGTAGATGCAGGATGCAGCCCATTGGTATGCAATAAAACTGGCGAAACGCCCCTTTCCCTTGCAGCAAGGAATGGATGCACTTCAGTCGTTGCTTATTTCCTTTCGCGTCCCATACAACCGCCATCTGACATCCTGCTTCGGGCATCCGAGTTGCCCACAGCATCGACCATTCGGCTATTAGTAAATAAAGGAGCTGACGTACACGCTATTGCGGCAAACGGAAACAATCCACTTCATATCGTTTTGGGCGCCATGGATGGCAAGGAAGAATGTCTGGAATGCGTTGAAATCCTTATCAATGCTGGGTGTAATTTTCGTTTACCAAATGCCCACGGCGCAACCCCCATTGATATTGCGGCCAAACGTGGACACCGCGATGTCGTGGGGTATCTTCTTTCACTGAACCTTCAATGTTCACCCACCATCCTCCTCGCTGTTTGTGACGGCTGGTCTTTGAAAGCAAGTTCGATGATCAGATTACTTGTTAGCAAGGGAGCTGATATACACGCCACTCGTCCTGATGGAGACACCTTGCTCCATCTTGCAATCAAGAACTCCTGGGAGTCGGAATGTTTGAAGCGAGCCCAAGCCCTTATCGATGCTGGATGCGATCCTCGTGCATGCAATTTAGCTGGAAAAACGCCCTTCCACATTGCAGCGATCCAGGGACACATCCCGGTCATGGAGCATCTACTCTCCCTCGGAGTAGCGGTCCCTTCGGATGTGATGCTCACTCAATTTGAAGGGGGCTCCTACCAGACAATTCGCTTCTTGATCAATGAAGGCGGTGATGTACAGACTACCACAAGAAGGGGTAACACTCTGCTACATCTCGCGGCGACATTTCAGGAGGAGCGTGGTGCTTTGGAGACGACCGAACTTCTTGTCGATCTGGGGTGTGACCCCTGTGTACTCAATGTGGAACAGGAAACACCCCTTCACATGGCCGCACGAAATGGACGTATCTCTACCATCGAATACTTCCTCTCACTTAACATAGCACTCCCTGCTGACATACTACTCGCCGCATCGGCCGCCGGGGGCCAACCCGAGACACCGCAAAAAATTCGCTACTTCATCAATAAGGGTGTCAATATCACCGCCGTGACGACGGACGGAAATACCGCTCTGCATCTAGTCCTGACCCGCGGGAATGAAAATCATTGTCTGGAGAGTGCCAAAATCCTCACTGATGCTGGATGCAACCCTCGCTCTACGAATTTAGCTGGAGAGACCCCGATGCATACCGCAGCAAGATCGGGATTCACCACCATCTTGGAGTATTTCCTCTCGCTAGATGCGCCACTCCCTCACGATATTTTATTCAACTCGTTACCTTCCACGATTCGTTTTCTCCTTGGAAAGGGTGTTGACCTACGTTGTACTGCAGCCAAGGCCAGTATGCAACTGATGCATCGCGTCCTTGACTCCCCCGGCACGCCGGAAGAAGATTACCTGGAATGCGCCAAAATCCTCGTCGGTGCAGGCTGGGATCCTTCACTGAGAAATTCGGCAGGGGAAACGCCCATGCATATTGCGGCAAGACACGGACAAGTCTCCACCATCCAGTATTTGCTTTCACAAGGCGTACCACTACCCTCAAATGTCTTGTTGCTTGCCATGACACCAAGAGATGAAGGGCAGTACTACGCAGTCGACAGAATATCGTTGATCCGTTTCCTGATTGGTGAAGGAGCCAATGTAATCATTGCTGACTCCAATGGGGACACTCCGCTGCATCTCGCCCTCCGTGACAAGTCGTTGCTTGACGACTGCGAGCATTTCTATGATATACGGTCATGGAAGCTCGTGGCAGTTCTGCTTGACAGTGGTTCTGACCCCTCCACACAAAATGTAGATGGACAGACACCGTTTGATATTGCAGAAGCGTCTGGAAAGTTTTTCAGGGAGAACTTTCTGCGGTTGGTTCGTAATTCCTATTGTATCCATTCCCAGCGGAAATAAGTAGTTATGCCTACCATGTTACGACAATGCTCTGGCGAATGCGCCGGTAAAAATTCCTATGGAAATGGCATGGACCGGATCAAGTCAAAATGTACGTGGCCGACTTGGTCAAGGCAGCTCCTAAGCGTTCGTCACGATTTCAACTTGGGGAAAGTACGGACTTGGTCCTCACAGACGACCCACCATAGAAGCGACGGACGCATCCTCTTGACCTGCTCGCCGCGTATCTCTTCGCCCCCGGGGTTGCTAGGGTACCAACGATCAACGATCCGAGGGGGGTGAGGCGCTTGTACCACAACTTAGCGAGGTCACCCGTCTACACACTCTGCCGGCGTCCAGAGGGGATGGTAGCAAGTACAGTGAAGTCGAACGCAGTTCACATATAGCGAACGCGCCGCGACCATCTGTGAAGATCAGGATACCCAGCCAGGCGCGATGGATAGAGGGGCAGACAAAGATGGTTCGCTATACGCCGACTCGCCCGACAAGAGTGCAGATGCGGCAAGTGAGATAGAGAAGACTATCAGTCGCTCCAGGTCACACCCCTCGCATAGGACTCTCTGAGGTAAAAACTTGACCCGGTCTCTTGTGAGCAAAGTCCGAGGATAGATGGGACCCTTCTTGGTCACTTACTTGCACGGGTGGTGTCGGCGTATATACAACACTCGTGGGGGTAGACCGCAAGCCACAGGCTATCTAACATTCATTGTCAGATTCACTCGTTACCTGGCTTCGCCCGCGACAGCTCAGAATGTTTGGTCACCGAAGGTGCTTACCTCTGCTGGTCTCCGGTCACGCAAAGTCGCACATCGTTCGGTGGTGTCGTGCCCTGAGCACGAGTCGAACCATGGAATTAATCTATGCAGGTGGTATGCTACAGTGGATAGATGAACGACCTATACCAGAAAAATATAAGCCTCCCTCAACCTGCTTCAGTGCGCCAGCACGTACCTCGTATATTCACCGTTTGACCCGTCCGAGGCTCCCCAAACAGCCCCTTCACCAAGCCTCCCTGCACCTCTGACAGTCTCTTCCTTGCCTTGTCCTCTTTTTGCCTTTGCATCCTCTGCGACGCGGCCTGCTTGACCCGTGCGTCCTTGGCGGCAATCTCGGCAGCACGCTGTGCACGTTTTGCCTCGAGCGCATTCTGTGCATCGAATTGCTCACGGACGAGCAGACGAAGACGCATCCCTTCGTCGCCGAGGAGGGACGGGGACGTGTTGAGGAGGTATTGGTCTAGTCCGCCGTGCTATGTGCGCGGGGCGTCAGTCCCGTCGTCCTTTTGTTTAAAGAAAAAAAAAGGGGGATAGGTCACCTTGTTTATCGTCCTTAACGCCCTCGCGGTCACCTTGACCTGCAGCCGGCGACCCAGCAACGGGGAGAGGAGGGTCTTGGTGTGAACGTTGGGGAGCCAGGTGCGACGGGTCTTTTTGAGAGAGTGGGGGACGTTGTTGCCATGCTGGATGGACTTTCCGTGGAAGAGACCGAGGGCGGCGCGTTTGAAGGGTTGGGGGAGTGCGGCGGGGAGGATGGACAAGGCAGGCTGCATGGTGTAGGGAGCAAAATACAATTGCCTTTTTTGGGATCCCACTTTAGTTGCCGACTGAGATACTTGATATCTCTTTCCATGCGTCGAATGCCTCGGGGTGCTATCGACTATGCCCTCTGAGGATAGCTCTTGAGGTATATTACCACCACGATTACAGTTTTCTAGGCTTGACAACAATGCTAATTCCACCGACTCTCGTTAACTCAATCCATTGAATGATCTAAATGCGACATGCTGGGAAGCCGGCGTAAGTATCCTAATAAACAGATTCTCAGGGAAAATGGCAAGAGAGGCGACAAAGAATGGATCTAACAATAAATAATTATCTATAGTTTGTGATTAGCACCCATAAGTGACCTGTACCATCTACTAAAATGAATAACCAAAAAAGAGCGAGAGAATGAAAATGAAAATGAGTGAGATGAAGGAGACATGACCCAGATCTGGGCATCATCCGGCAGCAGGTGGACTCAGTACCTTTTGCCACCACGTCCGCCGCTGCTTGCCCAGCGGACGAACCCCAGTACTGACCGCCTCCTCCCCGCCATCATCAGGTTTCAGTCTGACTCTGCTCGTGAGCGATCGGGCAGAGTGTTTGGTCCGTAGGGAACCCTGTAACGAGGGGTGTGACCGAAGCGAGTGATATTCACCCCCCGTTCCATTTGCCTCGTCTGCATTTTCATCCGGTGAGTCGGCGTACAACGACCCGCCGTCGTCTGCCTCGCCGTCTGCCGTGTCATGTCGGGTACGCTGGTCTTCGCAGACGCTCGCGGTGCGATTCGCTCTGTATAAACACCGTTCTCCACCACCGTGCTCGTCCCCGTCCCCGTCCCCATCTCCGTCCCCATCGCCCTCCTCGTCGATCTCCACAAGATACGTAAACGGGGTGACCTTGCTAGGTTGTGTCACTGGCACCGGATTAAATAACGCCTCAATCAATTTCTCGGTCCCCCTCGGGTCGTTGATCATCGGCAACTTGGAAACCTCGATGGGCCGTCGCTGTTTCTTCATTGTCCCGTGTTTGCCATGCCCATTCGCATGCCCGTGGTCATTGCCATGACTCTGGCTCGGACCCCTGTTGGAACTGCCGGACCCGGAGATGATGGAGGAGGCATCTGAGCCCGGATCATCGCCCAGATCGTCAGACGACGAATCGGAGGAGGTATGCGTGTAAAGGTCCGAGGCACGTGGGCGGGCGCGGTAAATGTCTGAGGATTCAAGGAAACCAGCGACTCCGGACAGAATCTCGTCTTTGGGCAGAGGAGGGGCCGCGTAGGCAAGTTCACCTGCCGTGTGCTCAAGGTGAATAGTGAGCTGTGTCACAATGTGAGTGCGTGGCAAGGGTAGGAATGGATATAGGAAGCAGACCTTGAGTGTCGCGTTGGTCTTGCTTTGGCGCAAGAGATACCGCCTTGTGACGACGCCGGCATCGACGTACTGTGCGAGATTGAGGTAGACGACTCCAAGACGTGGTTTGCGGGGCGCGTCTGGGTCGCCGGCGATCACACGCTACAAGGACAGGTTGGTTGGCACGTTTAGACGACAAGAAAGCGAGGGCTACCTGCATCACGACGAGCTTGGCTAGACAGTCTCCCAACTCGCCATTGTCCCTACCAATGCTCATTTGGACTACGAACTTGAGCGTCTTTTCCCAGACGATGCTATGTTCCTTGAGCTTGACGAACGGCGTGATTCCCTTTGCGGGAGTATAGTGGAGCTTTGCCTGGGCCTGTGGGTAATGTATGGTGTCGCCACTGGGAGAAGAGAAGAGTACGTTAGTGTCCTGCGCGGGCGATCGACGTGACCAGCCAGCTGAAAGATAGCCCGAAGGATTGTGGACAGAGAGTCCGTCGGTGGGAAGGGATGTCGACGACATTGACGAAGCACTGCCGACGCTGCGGATGGATGATGTGCCGCTAACACTGCGTGCGGCCGGCGGGGACGAGACATGGTTGGTAGAAACAACGACAGCGGGAATTGGTACGGGCTGGGAGTCCATCCCATGGCCCTGTACACCACCGCCGGTAGAACTGCTGTTAGCGATGCTATGGGCATCGGAAGCGGACGTTGCGTCGAGAAAGGACACGTTATCGGTGTCGCTGTTCTTGACCACGGATAGTGCAGCACTCGCGCCGGTCTCGGTCCGCTCGAGGGGTTTGCCCTTTGCCTTCCTGACCTTGACTTTGTTCAAGATGCCATTGCCGGAATGGGAGGTGACGCCCTTGATCTTCCACTTGAGGCCAAACTCGCCGTGGACGAGGGGGACGTTGTGGAGCTGGTGGACGGTGAGGGTGGCCGTGAACGCGGCGTGTCTGGGGAGGAGATGGGCCAGGTGGGCGCGGATGCCGCCGGTGTGGTGAGCGGGCACATTCTGTGGGTCCTTGTGCGTAAGGGCGGGGCTGGTCGGTCTCGGGGTGAAGAACTGGGGGTCCTGCGGGGGTGGGGAGACGATGGTCAGTCGGGCGGGCGGGGCTTTGACGGGCTTGAGTGTGGACGAGCGATGGCGCGGGGACGAGAACATCAATGAGCGGGTGCAACCTGTCTAAATCGAGCCAGTACATACACCCCATGTCTCCCGCTCATCTGCACGCCCGTCTCGCCGACGTCCACGACGCCATCCAGTCCTTCGACGTCCCCCCGTCCCAGCCACCCATCATCTCGCACGAGCAGGACAGTCGGGAGGTCCTGCCTGGCCTCCGATTTCTCCGCGAAGAGGTCAAACGGGACTGCGAGGTGTTGGCCAAGGTAACGGCCCCTCTCTTCCTACCTTCCCTGCACCCACATACAGATCGTCTAGTAGTTTCTCGGCGAAAACGCCAGCTCGTCCGCCCCATCTACCAATGCGCCGTACCTCATTGCCATGTGGGACGAACTGGTCCATGCTCGTCAACCCGTCGCGATATACCGCACGTTTTATCCCGCAAACGGACACG
Organism: Pulveroboletus ravenelii; assembly: GCA_038090235.1. Lineage (NCBI taxonomy): Eukaryota > Fungi > Basidiomycota > Agaricomycetes > Boletales > Boletaceae > Pulveroboletus > Pulveroboletus ravenelii. Next base: position 7,487 of record JBBPMH010000791.1, read on the forward strand.
TCAAGGCAAGGGGGAAAAGATCCCAGAACAGGATGATCCGTCCTGTCAAGGTAGACCTCGTCGCCGAAAACGGCGCTAGGTGGGTGAGAGTGAACACGTGAGTCCGACCCAGCACGACTGTCAGCATTCATCGACTTGGTGGCCCCTAGCATCAAAAATGCCCGCCTCGTGATGGAATTCCGCGAGATAGACTCTTACCTGACCAGTGACGAGGACGAGGGTGGACTGCGGTCCCGTCTTGCTCAGACTGAATTTGACAATTCGGTGTTGCGGATGGGGAGAGAGCTCCTGGCTGCTGCAAGAGCTAATTCCGCTCCCTCGTTCAGCTCAAACGTGACCACTTCAAGCCCCAGTACCACCATGATTCCACAAGTTACGATCCGCTTGACTCGCCTCGACCCTTCCGCCAAGGACGACCCTCGAGTCGAAAAGACGGTTGAATGTCTACGCGATATGGGCATCGATGTCCAGCTGGGTGAGCGGCCAAATCCCCATCCCACACCAATTCCAAAGACAATTCCAAAACTCAAGTTATTGGCGCCGACGACAAACATCAACCTGGACTTGTCCGCGCTCATCGCGCTCATATCCGATATCTCGCATTCACTATTGCCTCGAACAGAGCAGGAAGCCCACGCCCGCTTCGAGCCTCCTCAAAGTTATCTCGAATGGAAAAAGGGCAGGGTAAAATCGCACCCTCGCCAGAGCCAGGGCACTCATCGTCCCCTGTACGACGTAGAGGACGGTGACGGGGGTACGTGGGAGAATCCAGGACAGCATTCGCGTGCGCTCGCTGCACAAGCCATACAGGAGATGAGCAAAGGTTTTCTTGAAGAGATACACGAACGTATATCCGCGGTCGTCACTCAGCGCCCAGCGGGTGTGACGTTCTGGACGACGACCGACGCACGTCATCGATGTCTCCAAATTGTCTCCAAGATTGGCGGGGAGAGAGAGAAGCAGCGGGCGGGTGCTTTGTTGGATTCGACGCTCTGTGCGCGCATATCGTCTGTTTCCGCACCTGGTCATATATCCCTGAATGGAGCCGCAGTGACGGATGGGATGTCGCAAGCGACACCAAGGATGAGCGTCACCGACGGGGAATGGCGGCCATCGGATGCCTATTGGGAGCACTCCAGATACTGGGCTGGGTTTTTACCTGTCGTTCCTGTCCATGTCTACGCTTCAGTCCTTCCGGATGAAGAAGCCGAGGACCGGCAGTTGGGAACAACCTTTTTCAATGCACTTACACGGACGTGCACTGGGATCCTGTCGCGCGAAGCTACTCCCGCATCGCGTGTTTTGGCAGCTTCGGACGCACTTTCGACCACCGAGGTAGCACTCGCAGAGATCCCGCCAGCTGCACAAACATCACTCCCAAAGCTAACCGTGCACACCGTCAACTCGATGCTCGCTGGTGCTTCGAGGGGCCATACGACGCTGACGACAAATAGAAGTAGTGTGAAAGCAGTGCTCAAGGAGATGCGGAGAGTGTGCGGGAGGGGTGGATATGAGCCCGAGACGGGAGACATAGGCAAGGCGGCGTTGTGGGTAGTTGACCCTCGTAGTCTGTCTGAGGGGATGCGATCTGAATAACGCTACATGCGCACTCCTGGACGGCCATGCCATTCTCGCAATAACGGATGGCATCACCTAAAGGGGCTTCTAACCACTTTGGCTCATTCGCAGCGGAACCGGACATAATGCGCCTTCCACAAGATAACTGCACCGGCGTTTTGGACCACCTGTCGCCGGATTATCGAATGTTTTAGGACGTCAGGACGCGAAATACCCAAGTCTGTTGCATACTAGCACGGAAGTACGTCCCTCGTTACGTGCGTATCACAGGGAAGCTGCGCGAACAATTGTCATCACCCTCTTCCAAACAACCCGGGGCCTTTGACTTTGGACCCATCGCTTGTTTAGTATTTCTTCACGAAAGGTCACTTCGTGAAATCATGGATATGAAGGAGTACTACCACCGCAGAACAGGAATATTTTACTAGACTCTCGTTGCGCTAAGAAGTCGCGATGCCCTCAGACATCGACCGCAAGATATTAAATAACGTAGAACCAGAATACACGAGAGCCTTCGGGAACAGCGCTATGTAAGTCGGTTCTTGGTGATATGCGATACGATCCACGAGCTGGAGGGCCTGCATATGATCGCCTTGCGACGTAGCCTAATATTCAAGGAAAACAAGCAAGCTATGAAGAAAGCTTCGTATCCTGCTGTCCGAAGCTTCGGCGCTCATGTCCCCTAAAGCTGATATCCTTGTAAGTAGATATTGCTACTTTCGGTTCCGCAATCAATCAACTCGCTCTTGTAGTAGAACGACACCTCGAGATGAGTTCAGTATTTTTGCGATTGTATCTGCCGCACGTGTATACCCACCGTTCAATCCGGCCAAGTAGCCCAGCGTCCAGCAGGGCGAAACCGCTGTGCAGGCACTGCCTCCGGCAGTTACGGGGTTGGAATACTTGCTCCGGAGTCCTACCATCCAATTTCACGATTCGGAACGTCGCTACGGACGGGGTACATTATGCGGCGCCGAGTGGTACCCCAGTTTAGAAAGTGCTGTCGCGCTACCGATCCTCGACCGAGTGCACAAGAGTACTGCCGGTGAGGGAAACTTGCCAAGTTCGCTGTGGCTCAAAGGAAACTTCTTCTATGCGCAGCCGGCATTTACAAGTCAGGGAAGTCACGAGTTGTTTTTGATTGGGTTCTTTGTATGTATTCACCCTGCACGACGATCCCACCCCGTATGGCCGCCCCAACCAAGATCATCTTTCTCTGTAGATCCGACTCAACCAGACGGTCTGTCTAGCAGTGCACTGCACATTCGCCGCCGACAGCACGCAACTAGTCCAGCATCAAGATTATTTGTAGCTCTTATCAAAGCACTCTGGTTATCACGCACGTAACTAGCGACCGGCTAATCAGTCGGCTTGCTTTGCGTCATTCGAAGGCATCGCCACCCGTTGGAACGATTCGAGGCACGGCATCGACGGCGTTAGGAATTCGCACTCCGATCGCACTTCTAAGGAGCTGTGATTGGAGGATGGCCAAGAAATAAAGGGTCTCACGGTCCCGGCCCGACGTTGTTCCCCCTGCCGAATTTCGGGCCGTTCCGGGTTCAGCTCGCCGACGCAGAAAGTTGCCAAATTTTGGTCAAATTTCGCCCAATTTGGCTGGGTCAACTGCGTTCATTTCGTTATCTAGACTGACGCTAGTTGTGGACATCGCCGATCCGGCTGAGTACTTGTGACGTAAAGGGACAGAAAACTTGGACGGTGCATATGACCGGTCCTGATTGACTTGTCAGGCTGTCTCAGTTGACAGACCTCCTACAGCATTCTCACGATGGCCACCTCAAATTCCCCCCTACGCTCATCCCACCCATCGAGCAGCCAGAGAGCCATGTCGACCAGGCCCAAAGTGTTAAGAACATCCACAATCCCATACACACCTACCTCTCCCGGATGGGCCACTGTGCATCCACGTCCACTACATCCCATCCGTCCTCACCCGCACATTGACTCGGTAACAACGCCCGCATTACCCTCCCCTCCCAGGTCCCCCATCTTCCACTCCACCACTCATGGAGTCTACCGTCTGAGCACGCATTTCATCCCGGCTGCATTTCCTCGATCCACACCGGACATACCCCTACCTAAGATACCCGCATTCACTCCCGGTGGATCGCCCACCAGACGACACGAAGAGGTAGACAGGCTCGTGAAACAGGTACTCGACATACAGCGCACATACGAACAGGGTAGGCTCGGAGGAAAACAGAGCGAGAAACCGCTCTGGAACTCTGTTAATCGTTACGTACAGACATCAGGGCGGTCTGGGTCGGGGATAACGCTCTTTCTCGCCCACGCGAACGGATTTCACAAGGAGGTACGTGGTTGGTTGGCGTTCGCACGATATGTCCATTTATGGTCCTCGGGCCGCATAGACGTGGGAGAAGATGATCCGGGACCTGTTAGATGCGCCTGCGGGCGACATCATTGACGAGGTATGGGCCTGGGAGTCAATCCAGCATGGGGATGCAGCCGTCGTGAACGAGGAGAACTTGAGTGGTATAAGTACATCCAATCCTTCCATCCGTCGTCGTGCACGTGTCATTGACGGTTCATCTAGTCGACTGGCTCGACAACACGCGCGACATCGCCAATTTTTTGTTGCATTATCTTCCCGAGGATATCGAAGCATCCGTACTACCAACACGACTGCCGCGGTTACCGATCTCACTCACAGAAGTAAGGAGAAAGAATGGGTATCGCAGGAGAAAGCTGGTCGTCGTTGGACATTCGTTTGGGGGGTGCACATCGTGAGTAATCCAGTCGCCCACAAGCCACGACCGTGGTCTCACTCGGATACAGATTAAGAGTTGCCTTTGACTTTCCCAAACTGTTTTCATCGTTTGTACTAGTGGATCCGGTCATCCATAGACCACATTCGGTCCGGGAACATATACACCAATTGGTACTCGCCGGGTTTGTTCGACGAGATCGCTGGTCATCTCGGTGTGTAACTCGATCTATTGAGCGAAGTAGATGGTTAATGTCGACTGGGGTAGGGAGGAAGCCTTCCAGCTGTTCCAAAAGTCGCCGTTTTTCAGAGCTTGGAATACAGAAGTATTCCGACTCTACGTCAACCACGCACTCATCGACGACCCTGAGGGGGGTGTCCGGCTCAAGATGTCTGCGTTACAAGAAGGACTATCTTTTGCGAACCTGGGGCCGGCTTGGGAGACGTGGGAGTTGTTGGAAAGGCTAGATGAGTCAATTACGGTGCGATGGGTCGTCCCCGAGAAACCGTGCGTGTTTCACCCCTCCTTTTGACACGTTTTGGCGGTGCAAGGAGCTGAGGTGTGACATCGTGCACAGGTTGTCAACCAAGGAAGGGACATATGAAAGGGTGTGGCGCAGACCTGCCAATTCGACTAATGTCGTGTTTCATTTCGCTGGTCATTTGGTATGTTGGTCCTGGTTGTGTTGTTCGCAGCGTCCGAGTTCCAATCGTGTTTTGACTATGTAGATCGTACAAGAAGCACCTTCCGAGCTCGGTGTGTGTTACGTATGTTGCGCTTTGTCACTGCTGACAGTGTGCACAGCGCATGATATATCCGACTTCCTGCGGTGCAAGTATGCATCTGCGAGACCGCATCTGTGATTTGAATATCTGGGATGATAGGAACATGTGGTACTAGGCAACCGGCTGTTGTAGACGTAGAGCACAATGAGCACATGAGAACCGTTGACAGATTGACTCTGTGCATATTCCGTCGGCACAGCCCCAGTCCACTGCTTTCTTCCGCAGCTACTTGTAGCCGTCGTACATCACACACGCCTGGATCCTTCTCAACCCCACCTTCAACAGCGCCGGTGTTGTGAGCCACAACCCTTTCCAACCTACTTTTGCCTTATGCGCTTGAAGTGTTTACCCCACAGTCACATTATTAACGACTTATGACCATGAACGGTATTGTGTGCCATCATTTGATGTTGGCATCTCCTTCCGTCATACGACTGCGCTGCTCTGGTAGCAGCAATATTTCTGGTAAACTGAGCAGTCCTCCAGTCCCGCCACCCGCTCGCTCCGCCTCGTGGTATTCGCAAACGCGGAACCTTTTTCTTCTCTTGCTCGTCGCGCTCGTTGCATCCCCTGTGACCGTCTCTGCGGCGCCTGCAACGCTCGGACGAAGCATCGATGGGAGACGCCAAAGGCGCCAGAATTCGAACAATACACAAGGCAGTGGGAGCATCAGTATGAACATATGGGTGCGTTCCACTTTGCCTTCCTCATTGGTTTGCTGAACGGACCTCTTGTTCTATTTGTGCGGGTTCGTCATCCCTCCTTTGGTTGACAGCTCCCGATCCTTCTCGTCACTATCGTGTTTGGCGTCTTCTCGTTCATTGCTTGCCTCCGTCGTCGGCGGGCGGCGGCCGTATCGACCGCGCCGGCTACGGCTGGATCCAATCCCAGTGGTGGGAATACGACACGGCCACTTCGGCAACCCCGTAGGACGCCAAGTCAGATATCAACCAAGTCGCTGCCGCCGTACATGAAGGATCCGGGGGATCACGAGTTGGTGCTCTATCGGTGCGCGCAGTCGAATTCTTGGGATGATTGCTCATCAGCAAACCACTGTGTGCAATCCATAGGGGCCCCTCGGAGACGGAGGACGACGAGCACCCCGAGGTACATGACACGACATTTGATATCACACTCGACCGTATCGAGTCGGTTGATACAACGGCGGATTCGTCGACTACGAATCTGATACGCAGGGCGTCGGAGTCTGTGGCGAGACCCCCTGAACGACATCATGAGTCGATGCCACATGATCATCCTCCGAGTGCGGATGCGAACAGTGGGGACTCGATTGGGAGCACGGCTGAGCTTCTTCCTGCACACCAGCGAGACGTTTCCGCAGGTAGTCAGGCTGATCCCAGGGGAGAAACACCATCGTATACGGAGGCTGTCTCTGCAATGACGGTCGTCTCGCTGAATGACCCTGAACCGAACAATGTCTCGTCCAACTCGCCTTCGAATGTGGCTAGTAGGAGACACTCGCGATTCAGTTTCCTCAAGCATAACCCATTTAGTTCACACAATGTTACCGGCGGTGCACCATCCAATGCCAACCAATCTTCATCTTCCACACGCTCTGCATCCCCCGCACTATCACGATTTTCGTCTCACGAGTCACATGAGAGTCATCACTCGCGCTCATCCTCGAGAAATAACCTCTCCAATTCACATTCACGCTCCCATTCGAATCTCTTCCGTGCCCTTCATTCGCATTCGCCTGGGTTGAATGCAGGGTCATCGACAATCTCGCTCGATAGCATTTCTGCACCGCTCACGCACACACTCACACGCGCCGAGTTCCATGCTCCCAAGGGGGGGTTATTGACCCCCGAGCAAGTCAAACTGATTACGAGCAGAGAGGCCTTGGAGAGGTTTGGTGTGCCGTACGGCCCCGATGCGGTTGCGGCATTTTCGTTGTCGAGGGAAAGGTTGACGGAGGCAGGGCCACCACCCGACTTCGAGAGTGTGGTCGGCGAGCATGAGGAGCGACCCGATGCATCGAGCAATGAGACTAGTGCTAGCACCACGGAGGAGGTTACACAACGGTCGGTTACCCCTGGCCCGGAGCTGGAAGTTGTCATCCCACCTCCGAGATCGCCCTCGCCCTCGCCTTCCACCAGTGCTGTTGTGTCACCCACCACGGCGCTAGAAACGGACGCAAAAGGATTTGATTTTCAAGTACAAACGGTGCAAGCGGACGCATCAGGAGATGAGAACGAGGCCGATGACCTTCAGACGGCACGTCCAATGACCCCAGGAACAGCACGACCATTGAGCCTATCCGGGGGTCATCTATCTGTTGCTGGACATTCCTGATTGCCATTGGAAGGTGCAGATTTTTTTTTTTCGCATGAAGATGTACTTCGGTATCACGCACTCATGATGGGGCGGTGCGGACTGGGGCTGTTGATTTCTGATGACAATTTCCTTTGATCGTATTTATACTTGGCCCATGATATTGGGAATTCTGCTCGTGTTGAATTATAGATGGCTAACTGGTACAAACGATGCTGATTGTTAGTGTATATCACAGCTACTATCTGCGCATGTATCAACCATACTCACCTGCACACCACGAGGGCCGAGTGTGCACGGGGCATTGAATACAGGGAACCACATCTTACCTCATTTCACCTCGGGCGGCGTTTGGGCGAGCAAGAGGGCATGGGCGAGGTCGTCTGGCCTCTAGGTGGTTACTGAGGATTTTACTTGCCCTTGTGCAACACCGCTCGTCTTCGTGCAACCGTCCCGGCGATGAATTCTGAATCTCTCTTTCATCGGTCGAAAAGCGGTCGGGAGGGGGGGGGCGCGGTCTGGCAGTTTCCTTGACGCTCAGGGATGGTGGTCAAAGATGGAAGCGAGAAAGAGGTAGTGCGAGCGAGTAGCTTGTTTGTCGACGTGCTCCCTGTTTGTCTTTCCTCACGTCTCAGTCCAACCCGCCTCATCCGTCTACCCGTCGTCGTCAACAGCGACGACGACCATCTCTCCTACAAATATCGCTATCTACTCCTTCCTGAGATGTCTGGAAAGGCGCCCCCGCGCGGCCCAAGAGCGCTTTTGAGTTCGTTACCCCCTCCGTCCTCCGCGTCGCAGGCGTCCACATCGGCGCCCTCTACGTCAACTTCTCCAGGCAACTCCCCGAGCAAAACTGGAGTTCTCCCGACGGGACCACGCATTCTGGTCAATGGCGTTCCTAGTCAGTCCCGAACAAAACCTCTCGTCAATGGCTATCCCCCTACTTCCCCCACCGTCGTCCCAGCATCGCTGACAACTGGATCGTCGCAAAAGGGCAAGCAGGTCGAGTCGGGATGGTCCATGGCCGATGTAAGTTTTCTTCTTCTGTGACCGGGCTCGGGTCGACATTGAATGCACCATCCGTTTTCTTGCGACGTGCAGCCTCGGCTGTCGACCGCGAGCTCTCAGGAGCCTTTGACGCCGTCAACGAAGAAGTTGGCCCCGGCGACGGTCGAGGATGGAATGCGGCCTCATGAGCCCGTGAAGATTGCGTTTGCATTGAATGTCCGGACGTCTCTGGCAGACTCACGACCTCTACCACCTCAACCGACGTCGGAACCTCCACCGCCTCCCCCACCCCCAGGATCACCTCCGTCCGATGAGCCTCCACCCCCACCCCCACCTCCGCCTCAGTCTCCACCCCCACCTCCGCCTCAATC
>JBBPMH010000792.1:0-16252 GCA_038090235.1 Pulveroboletus ravenelii
AGCCGGACGCGCTCGATCTGTACTCTATTCCCTCCGCCTCTATCGAACAGCTGCAAAACGACCTGAAGAATTGGAAGTTGCATCAAAACCAACCTCACCACTCGCGAACGGAGGTATCGACCCTCGTTGAAAAACTTATCATCGTCAATGGACCTCCCATACTTGGTGTGTGTTTGCCCGAGAAGGCCCTCTTCCTGTTTCTCACTCCGCTACTTCCAGATGTGACTCTCACTCTCAACTGCTGGGTGCAAGGCCAAGACATCAGTAGCATATTTCCGGTCAAGATTCGCCAGACAGAGAACACTGGAATTCTCAGACTATTCATCAAGGACAGAAAACAGGCTGACTTTCTGCTGGCAAAGGAGAACGATCTAGCTCTTTACAAGGCTCTCATTCCATGTGACCAAGCGCTGGAAGAAGCGCTGAACGGATGGAGCCCCGACGACAGCAACCGTCTCGATTTGTGGACCGTTCTATCTATGATTTTCACCCATGCTCCTCCCCCACACTACGTTCATATTGCTGTAAAGTACCACCTTCCCGGTGAATTCATTCGTTATATCTTCAACCATGTTCGGCAGTCAGGACTGAAGAACGTTTTTCTGTCAGATGACGTCCACACTGATCGGCCACAAGGAGTCGAATCCAAATCCAAATCCAAATCCAAATTGGAGTCAAACTCCTTGCTCGCCCTGCTGGTCGAATGTGATGAGTTTCCTTCCTCGTTCCACTCAGGGTAAAACTGATGATCAGATCATTCGAGCAGCATTCAAGCGGACCTTTACTCTTCCTTCCGACACACCTTCACACATGGCGAAATCGAGCGAATATGTAAAAAATCAAAAGGGGAATCAGCCATTATTAGATTGCCACAGTCCTGCGAGCAAACAGAAGAACACCGTCGCGCCTCCGATCCAGTTGTTCAATCCAGCATTTGCATACTTCTCGAGCAAGGCATTCGACCCAGAATACAGGATACCTGAGGATGCAGCCGATCAGGTGCGGGATCTCTTGGCTGCATTTGCGCTCATCCACGAGAACAAGACTGTTCGTGGAAACTATCTTAGAGGCCCTCTATTGAAGCTGCTCCGCTACCCTCTGACCTCTGTGATCTGTTCCGATGGTTGCCGTCCAGATTTCATCGCCCAGAGTTCATGCAGAGAGTCAACAACATACCTGATCGTCGGAGAAGAGAAGAAGGAGTTCGGGGATGGAGGATCCGACCCTTCAACACAAGCGGTGTTCTCGTTTTTGCGTATACACAGTCAAACTGAGGTGGTCCTCTCCCTCTATCTCTTCCATCCATTTCTTACTAACGGCCTTTTTGGAAGAACATGAAGCTCCGTCTGAGATGCTGCTGCCCCTCTTTCATCCTCACGCATGCAGGACCATGGCTGACGGTTATGGGCGGGATTATCACAGAAAAATGCATCGTGCAACGTCTGACGGACTTTGTGTGGATCCCTATGCACTCCACTCACGACGAAGCTCAATTTCGGCAAATCACATGTATATTCCATGCTCTCAGCGAATCCATCTCGCGGCTTGATTCGTGGTACAAAACGCTGGAGAACCAACCACCTTTCGACCCTGCGGCTCCCGCTCCACACCCGCGATTCTTCCCCTCTCCAGATGCGTACCTGGATGGCGATGCACTGATCAAGTTCGAATACCACGGCCCACTGGAACAAGACCCTTCTTGCATCACATACCTGGCGGAGACAGTCGAGGAGGCTCCACGAAAGATCATAGTGAAATTTGTGACATTGTATGGTGCAGATCCTCACCAAATGACGGCCTCGGGCGGATATGCCCCTCGGCTTCTTTACCATGGACGCATCGACGTGACAATGGACATGCCCTCCTATGGCGACCTGTGGATGGTGGTGATAGAGTATGTGAACGCTCGGACGCTCAGAGAGGTATTGGGGAACAAAGAGAAGGTACCTTTCAGCTTCCAATCCGAGTTGTGGGAGGCATTTGAGCGACTTCACGATGGCAGTTTCGTGTTCGGTGACTTGCGAGGGCCGAACATGATGGTGACACCAGAGGAAAAGCCACAGCTGATTGACTTCGACTGGGCTGGAAGGGAGGGTGAAGCGCGGTATCCGATCACAATTTCCACATCTATCAAGTGGCCGGCGGGGGTACAAGCGCTCGGTCTAATCCAGAAAGAACATGACCATGCAATGCTGTGTAATCTGTTTGGTAGTTATGACCAATAAAAATCGGAGGGTTAGACAGTTTGGGATACTGTAAGGCGCATACAGTAACAAGTAGACACCGCACTGAACATTCCCTCCTGTGGCATGGCGAATTTCGATACAGTACAGCCCTCGCTTATGTTTACAGCGTTTATCGAGTCAAATCGCTCAGAGAGTCCCTAAAAAACCTGCCGCACCTTTTTGCGGTATCAGGACATCGCTGGAGTCGGGCCCTCACAACCATCCACAGATGCCACCGACACCAACACAGATACCGACACCGACACCGACACCGACACCGACACCGACACCGACACCGACACCGACACCGACACCGACACCGACACCGACACCGACACCGACGCCGACGCCAACACTGACGCTGACACCAACACCAACAACAACACCAACACCAACACCGACGCTGACACCTCCACCGACGCCGACGCCGACACCGGTACCCTTACCCACGCTGACGCTCCTCACCAACACCAACACCAACACCAACACCGACACCAACACCGACACAGACACCGACACAGACGCCGACACAGACACCAACGCTGGCACCCCCACCGACGCCGGCACCCCTACTGTCGGTGATCCCAGGATACTGGTCGCAGGATACATTTGTCCGACAGGTCTGAAAACCCCGATGCGCGATGCGCATATCCGACAGGTCTGCGAATCCCGATGACGTCCCTTTGGCGGAGGCGTCGGATCGCTCGATGATCGGATTTGATCGACTATCGAGCTCTGTGAATGGGGCTCGGACGGAGATCAGGCCAGATACTCGAACAGAGATCGGGCTTGTCTTGCGTGGCACATGTAGCAAAAGATACGTGCTGCACTGGACATTCCCTCCATGTACCATGGCGAATTTTGATACAGTGTAACCCTCACTTATGTTTACAACGTTCGTCGAGTCGAATCCCTCAGATAGTCTCGAAAGAACACGCCGCACCTTCTGCGGTATCAGGACACCGCTAGAGTCCAGCCCCCACAACCCCTTACAGATGCCACATTTCCCGATGATCAGTGCCAAAACGCGGAAATGGTCGTCGTTTGATTTCCCAAAGCGCACGTGTCATATACAAATTGCGCTAACCACGTATCTACCGATCCATCGCTAGTGCTCTCTTCTCTCGATCCCCTCGACTGGCAGATTCAAAAGTGCGCGCAGTTGTGCCCTGCGGATCCAGCAATGTCGGAGGGTTTCGTTCGCCTCCGCCTCTATCTCCAAGCGCTTTTCTATCGATTGCAGGATGTTCTCCTCTTCTATGTCGAGCAAATCGTTTGCTGATGCATCCATCGGAGAGACTTCCTTGGACCAGAGATCCTATCGTCGGGCGCTTCATTTCAAGGACTGTCAAGACTGGCGGAGAATCGGCAGAACTCACCTGAAAATATCGCTCCGCGTGGTGAAGTGATAGTTCCGGCGCCGATTCTTCCACCGCTCGCGCGTTCACTGCACCGCTCCACCAATCGTTTTCGAACTCGTTCCCACCTGACGCGTTCCATCCGTGCAGGAACGTCGGGATGTCCTCGATCATGTGAAATGCCGTCTCGGGCAACGCTTGCAACTGGGCTTGCAATGATCCCGGCACGAGCGCGTTGTCGAGGTAGGTGGCTTGTGAAGCCGGAGCCGGGATCGTGGACGTCTGTCGCGTCATATATGCGTGCTGCCACGCATGTAAAGTGGCCTGCAGTGGGTCAGACTCAGGTTTAGAGAGTTTCATCTAGGGGGAGAGAACGTCACGCACGAATTCGAAACTAAGCATGTTATGCCATTCTCTCGGCCAGTCCGTCGCTTTCTTCCGCACAAGGGAGACGGTGGCTGCCTCGATTCTACATCCGCAGTAGTACAGCGCCATTTGTACGGCAGATTGTGGTATCTCGGGTAGGCCTATGGTGGAGCGGTGGCGCAGCATATTCGAGCTTCAGAGCAGGTTCGACTTTCTGAGGGATGATGTGGCACTGGGTGAGTTTTCTTGTGGTCGGTGGCACCAAAAACTCCGCCGCACAGCCATGCGGATCCGTCCACCAGCAGTCTACGCTTGGGGGGAGAAGTGCGATTAACGTTTAGCTAGCGTCACGTATCCTGCCAGCATGCGCCGGATGCTCTTCTGCTTCGATTTTATTCTACATCTATACAGCTATTCGACCTGCGATTAAATACATCATCTATGAAAGTAAATATTTCTTTCCGCCCGGCGCTGATGAAGCGCATCGAGCTGCGCACACAGGTTGCGCAACTGTGTTCTTGCGGTACGCACCCGTCCCGCTGCTGCCAAAAATCCGTCTTCATAATGTTCTATCGCGTGGCATAAGGCGCTGTCCATTTCCAGAGACGCTGCCAACACCGGCTCTGGCGCGGGCGTCGGACATTCCGCTCTAGCCGCGAAAGTATCTAGTCGACGGCATGTCAATATCATTGGAATCAATCGTGAATCGAAACACTCACAAGCAATGAACGAGTCTCGCACTCGCCATCCCTCGGCCTCTAATCGCCCCCGCTCAAGCGCCATGAAATCACCATCTGATCATGTGTGGTGTTATTCGTGAGCGAATGAAGGAAAAATGGATGATCGGATTCGTACCTGGAAACGTTAACTGGCTTTGTAACAAGGCCGCTCTTTCCGATCTGAATCGGCGGTCACGATATCGTAAGACGTCGGGTGGAAACTCTCTCCGCAGCGGGTGTCGGTCCGGGCCCAAAGTTCCAGTCGGGGTGCCTTGATGCAGGTCAACAAACGAATGGAAAGAATCCTGTAGAAACCGATCCGCTCACCCACTTCACCATCCATGGTCACGTCCGCTTCCTCTTCTTGGGTGGTCGGGGGCGGGTCGGCCATGAGTGGTTGCGGGATGCACACGTCCGACAGGTCGGTGAAATCCCATAACGTTTCAGGTATAGGCTCATCGCGGTGCTCGTCCGTCGGCAACGAGCGGATGCCGAGCTCTGACAACGGAGCTAAGTTGGACAGGAGTCAATGGCGCGCGACGGATGTCTGTGAAAAGCGAAAGATACTCACGTGCCGACAGGAGCTGTTCCGCTGCGATGCTGAGGCTGTTCAGCGGCGGCAGCACGGCTGAAACCTCAGGACTGGACAAGGGATCGATGGGCGTTTCATCCAGCGGTATCGGAAGGATCAACAGGTCAGCGAAACGGTGAGACACCCGGGCGGATGGCCCGGGCGTCGGGGTACGCGTGCCTTCCGACGCAGGCAAAAAATGGAGCTCTGCTACAGCAAAGCTTAGCGCAGGGAAGAACGACGCTGCTGATTTATTCACCTTCTTTGGCGAAACGCACTCTGCGCTCGGGATGGTGTGGCATGACTGGAGAGTGAGTGGTCGCCAGACGTGCGTCAGTCATTCACGCTCGTGGGGCACGGTGCCGATTGCCGCGGTGCTATTGTTTGTGGACCTGTCAGAAACTAGACCCGATTTAGCTGCAGAGAACGCGTGAGAATATTCGGTCCACCAATCATTAAAGTTATCCGAGAACGCGATCCACCGACGACCTTCGTCTCAACCCTATCCCAACCTGCGTGCCACATACATCCCAAGACCAACGATGAACAGCTCGCGCGCACGCGAAATTACTCAAGCTGCCGATGCTCAGGTGGAAGCAATCCTGCGAAGTCGCGTGGCTAAGAACGACGTGGAGGAGAGGCGGATAGCGCTGCGGGAGATAGAACCTATCATGGTGAGTTGTTTTTTTTCAGATCGAACTCGACGATGTCTAATACGCTTCGACCGCGCACAAGGATGGCGTGCGCGCCGTCGCACGTTACACGGACGACATGCCACCGTTGCTCATCGCGGTGGACGCGTACTGGCGAAGCGGCCCGAACGGCTGGCCCGACTGGGTCAAAATCGCAATGCCAGACGACGAGGACTTGCGACGACACCGTTGGTCGTCGCGCGTGGGCTATCCAGACGAGAGCGCTGGGACAACGTCTGCTCCCCCGACATCCAGCCTGGAGTCTGTCGCACGGTGTAAGAGGAAGGCGGAGGAATTAGAGGACGAGGGCGAGGATGAGGACGAGGATGAGGAAGAGGAAGAGGACGATGATCAGGTGGCCAAGGTAAAGCAGGAGATCGTCGAGGCCATATTGGCGGCGACTGGGCAGGAAGAGGATAGTGAGGATGAAGATGTGACGTCGCGGCGGAGGGAAATCGCAGCGGGGAAGAAGAAAGCGACCAGGAAGGCCGGATATCCCCTCAGCTCGTCAACCCAGCAGTCCGCCACAGCGGACTGCTCCCGCTGCGAAGACAAGGGTCTCACTTGCGTTCAAAACCCCGGGGGTGCGTGCCAGCCCTGCCGAACCAGCAAGAAAAAATGCGACCACTCGACGAGAGCGAGGAGAGGGCGGTCGGTGACACGTGCAGCATCGCCGTGTTCGCCAAGTCGTTGGGTCTTCGTTCCCGACGGCCTTCGCCGCCCCATCTCCAGCAGCCCTCCTCCCGCGAAGCGACCTCGTCGGCAGTCCCGCGCGCGTAAGTCGTCAAATAGGTTATCACTTGATTCCGCTGACACTTTCGCAGCATCTCGATTTCAATCCCCTCCCCCATCCCAAGCACGCAGGAGCACCGCATCCCGCCGCCAATCCGCCCCCCGCCCATCCCGCAGCCGTTCCCGCCCCGCTCGCCAACCACCGACCCCGGAGGCATGCCAATCCCCTTCGCCTGTGGGGCTTATTCCGCAGGGCAGCTCGTCGCTCACCGACGCGCTGCGTGCAGAGCTGTCTGCAGACCACGCAAGACTGGTCGCAGACTTCGATCTGCACGTTCGAGCCCATGAGGAGCTAGAGGTGAGGCACGAGCGACTGAAAGACGCTCATGCTCGGCTGGTGGAGCGGGTGACTACGCTCGAAAACCTCTGTGCATCACTGGCGGGCTCACCGCAGACGGTTCAAGGCCACCCGCCGAGCAAGAGAGACGCGGGAACATCCGTCCATATTCCCGCCGCCTCCCCACCAGCAACTCCCCGCCGCTCCTCATCTTCACCCGCGAACGGCGAGGTAGAACCGCTGTCCCCGCTGTCCTCTCCGACTCTCTCCGCAGAAATAGTCCCGATCCAGCAAGAGCGACCTCAAGGAAACGAGGTGCTGTCGGGATTCGTTCCTGCCACCGTCACCATCCCAAGTGCTGTTTCGGCACTTCCCGCCACAACTCTCTCCGACTCCCCGCTGTTGGAAGAACCGATCGATCGCCCGCTTCCAGTCTCCCCTGTCGGCGGCGAAGAGGTAGGCTGCCAACCTGGTGGCCCTACAGATTCGACCATCGACTCCAGTCTGGTCCACCAATGTGGGAATCGCAGTGAGATAGACGACGTTCCGCAGGCAGCTAGGTTGCCTGCCACAACTCCCTCCGACTCCCCGCAATTGCAAGAACTGATCGATCGCCCGCTGCCAGTCTCCCCCGTCGTCGGCGAAGAGGTAGGCCGCCAACCTGGTGGCCCTACAGATTCGACCATCGACTCCAGTCTGGTCCACCAATGTGGGAATCGCTGTGAGACAGACAACGTTCCGCAGGCTGCGACACCCGAAGCGGGCTGACCATTTTTCGCGATCATTTTCTCATTTGTCGGATTATTCTTTTTCCCCGTATTTACCCGATTGTGTATTTCCCTAAAACGCCGATATTCCTTGTAATATATATGTTGTTTTTTTCTCACCACTAATGAGCCCCGAATGAATGATTGGTAGAACGCATTAACCCGTTTCAGATCATGAGCCTGCTGGAAGGATGATGATCGGGTCAAGAATGGGCGTCCTTGGCGGTGGGTCGGTGGATTCTAACATGTGCACACCTCGCCAGTAAGCCATATATTCACAAGCAGACCCCGATCGCCCTCAGTTCAATGCAGTGTGTAAACGTGCAAGGGCCAGTTGTTATGTACTGATGACGCCAGGGCTGAACGAGCCCGACTGGTCCGACTGAACGATAGGAATGTGTGAATTACCGTCGGATGTCGATGTTTCGCTCCGCTCGTCGCTGATGAAGCGCATCTAATTGACCGACCAAATCACGCAACTGGATTCTTGCAGTGCGTGCTCTGCTTGCTGCCCCCAAAAATACTCTCTCATATTCCTCAACCGCGTTCGTCATAGTTCGATCCATCTCCAAGGGCCTAGCCAACGACAGCCTGGGAAACTGTGATGGGAATAATGCTCTAGCCCTGATTGCATCTATTCGATAGCACATGAACGTCATTTGGGCGAAAACGATGGTCAAACGAACGCCTACAAGGAATATATGAATCCGGCACCTGCCACCCCTCCGCCTCTAATCGTCGCCGCTCATGTGCCATGAACTCATCATCTGGCCAGCTCAGTGTTATCCCTGAGCGGAACGAACGGGGGAAATTCTGATTCATACCTGGAAACGCCAACTGGCTATCTAACAGAGCCGCTTGCTCCGACCTGAATCGGCGATTGCGATATCGTAATATGTCGGGTGGAAACGCCCGCCATAGCGGGCGTCGGTCTGGAGGCGACGTCCCTGCCGGGCCATCTTTGATGCGGATCAACAAAGATGTTGAATGGATCGAATCATGCTTTGAAAACGAACGTTCTCACCCCGTTCAGCGTCCATAGTCACATCGACTTCCTTTTCTCGGGCGTTTCGAATCGCGTCAGCCGTTCGTGGTTGTGGGATGTGCAGGTCAGACACGTCTGTGAACCCTGGTGACGTCCCTGTGGCGGAGTCGTGGGATCCCTCGTCGATCGGAGTCGAGCGAATGCCGAGATCCGATAAGGGTGCTTTGTGGAGAGATGTGATGTCGTGTGATCGACGATGTCCCTGCGAAGGTGGGAAGGACTTACTTGCGGGTGGGAGTGTCTCCGCTGCGATAGGCAGGCCGCTCGGCCGTATCGTCTGGAGGGAGAGCAGAGTCGTTGAGGCGTCCAGATCGGTAAAAGCGCTGGCAGGATGTTCGTCCAGCGGCATCGGAAGGATGTCCAGATCGGCCAGGCGGAGAAACACTGACGAGGATGGCCTCCGCGTCAGCATATGCGTGCCGTTCGACACGCAGGCGAGTAAAATAGCTCCGCTGCGGCCAGCTCGGCGAACGGAAGCATGCTGCACCTTGTTTTTCAAACCCGACTTCACGCTCTTGCTCAGTCATCGTTGAGACACGTTTGAAATGGTTGTGTGTAGAAACGTTCGGGTCGACGAATGTATTCAGAACGGTGTTCAAAACACGCGAGCGCGATGTCGCGGGGGGGCGGGGGTACGGTGAGAAATACTTAGTGAATTCCATTTGAACCTCTGCAGCGAACCGTGAGAACTGTCATTAATTCGACCATGATAATAGCAAGCGCCCCGAAATCTTCGCGCCAGCCAACAACGACTTTGCTCGTCCCACCCCACCTTTCGCACTTCGCCTTGGGGACCGTCTCCCAGTGACGATGAAAAAAGCACTCGCCAACGACATCCTTCAATCCGCAGAGCAGCGGATCGAGGCGATTCTCAGAAATCGTGTCGCTACGAACAGGACGGAGGAATGGCGCATCGCCGTGCAGGAGATCGAACGTATCATGGTAAATGAAAATTGACATACAAAGTGACGAATTCTGATGCATTCCAACTTTGCTCTAGGCCGACGTACGCACTGTCGTATCTTCCGCTGAGGAGATGCCCCCGTTGCTCATCGCAGTCGACCTATACTGGCAACGTGGCGCGCAGCGCTGGCCCGACTGGCGCAGAATTATCTCGCCGCACGATCATGATATGCAGCGACACCATTGGTGGCCACGAGTGCGCCATGCAATCTCCACAATGGCACCTCCCCCATCAACATCGAAGCTCGATTCTGTCGCGTGCGGAAAGAGGAGGGCAGAGGACGAAGACGAGGAAGACGAGGAGAAACACAAATCAAGAAAGGTGAAGCAAGTGATCATCGAGGAGACGTTGGCAGAAACAAGGCAAAATGATGATGACGAAGAAGGCGAAGAACAGCCATCACGGCGGCAGTTAATAGTGACGGTAAAGAGGAAAGCGAAAGGCATGGGGCCTGAAAATGACGAGGAAGGGCGAGATTCCACCTCCGAGACAAATATGGCGGAGAAATATTCCAGTCGACCGCCTTCACCTTCTTCACCTTCTTCACCCTCTACCCCACAGTTTCCAAAGCCTGGCTGTTCCCGATGCTCGAGCAAAGGTTTGAATTGTGTTCCTAGCTCCCGGGGTACCTGCCACCGATGCATAACAAGCAAGAAGCGTTGTGAGTACACCACGAGTACAGGGAGAGGTCGGTCGGCGTCGCGCGCAGCGGCTTTGCGAAACGCTTCGCCGCCTGCAGGTGTTCCCCGGACCTTCCTCCCCGACGGCATGCGCCGCCCACTCTCCAGCACTCCCCCTCCTGAGAAGCGACCTCGTCGACAGTCCCGCCCCCGTATGTCCTCCTAGAATTCAGTGCGCCGTTTCACTGACCCACGCATAGCGTCTCGTCTACAATCCCCGACCACATCCAAAACACGCCGCAGAGCCACCTCCAGGCCCGCTCGCGTACGTCAAGTGCCAGCCGCACACGATTCCCCTTCTCCAGTCAAGAGTCATGGGCCAACACCGGCGGCAGCGTTTACGTTGCGGGGAGACTTGCTCATAGACGGGGGCGCCAATCAATCGCTACCAGTCACCGACTTCCATCGGTTCGCAGAATTGCAAGAGGCACTCAAGCTAAGGCACAACCGACTTCGGCAGTCGCACTCCCAGGCGGTTTTGCGCGTGACCACCCTTGAACGCACCTGTCGCTCGCTGGCAAGATGTGTTGAAAGCGCACGGCGCGCCATCGGCGGTGTCGCGTCGCATCAACATAACACAAGGCCATCAGTGCCCTTCTCCTCTCTGTCTGAAGAACACCGCTCCACTTCCTCGCCGCTTCCCCTCATGGCCCTCAACAGTCCCATCCTGGGCTCCCGAACCCCGCCCTCCAAGGTGCAGCCGCTGTTTTATTTCTCCCCACCTTCTCTCCCGCTTCCATAATCGCGACCTCTTCTTCATAAGGTGGGACGTGTGCGGTCCATCTGCTCACCTATCGCCGCTGTCGGTCGTAGAAAGCGATCCGAAGGCTCTCAAACAGAGTCGAGCCGATCATGGATGCTTGCAAAGGTGGCAGAGGTGGGGCTCCTGGAGATCTGAGGGTCTTGTGGTCGAGGCACCTCAGAGGCGACTTCATGGGTTGTTGTCAGCGTTATCAGGAACCGGTTCTATTTCATAGCATTCGTCTTTCTCCTCCTGCGCTCACTCTGTCAAGGTAGAATATTTGCTTTGTAAAAAAAAAGTGTGATCGCGTTGAAATCACCCAAATCATGCTTATTCAACGTCCCAAATTCAACTTTGAAAAATTCCGCCTTCCCTTAGGTATATCACTCTGCTCGCACTCGCCAGCTGGATCTTGATTACCACCCCTTGACCCACATAAGCTTGCACGCATCGCCGCTTCGACTGCACCTGTAAGTGGCCCAAATACGGACACCTCCCTGCGGGGTTTATTAGTTCGCAATGCCGCGTCGTACGTAGCCACATACCTGATCGGTCATCGTCACGTCTGGTGCCATGCATGCTTGGAGAACCCCACATCACCAATCTCTCGCCGGAGATGGGTGTTCATGGGCTCAAGATAGCCTCCGCCACCAGTTTGGACCGAACAGATCCGCAGCTTGACTATCGTTTATTCTCCATATGTAACCGGTTGCAACGGACCTCGTCGGGAATGCGGTGCATCAGCATCAGGTCGCGTATTCTAGCGAGCTCAACAATCGACACCATGTTTCTGTCATTGGCTATCGGTGTGAACAGGTCTGACAGCAAAAGCTTCCACGTCCTGGTTGGGCCCGACCAACCCCGATGACGCTCTCTTACCGAGGCATCGCATCAGCAGTATTGTGCTAGCATATGATCGTAGGCATGCGTCATTTCATCGTGAAAAGGAACGACATCAACTTCTATGCTGGAACATCACATGGCGATGTTTAATTTATCCCGCTCTACCTGCACTATGTTCAACCAATCCAGGATTCGCCTCTGTCGCTCTAGTACACGACGCCGCCTAGCGAAAGCGTCCTCGATTCTTCTGTTATATTCTGCGATCGCGGAGTATATCGGTCCGTCCAGCCGCAGCACTTCAGCATCTGGTGGCGGGATAGCGACGCTGTGGCCGTATGACCTCTCGTCCTCCACTATAAGGTGGAAAAGAAATCGTTAGTTTTCGGTATAGTATGTGATAAAGAGTAAGATCACCTCCGTTTCCGTCCAGCAGCTCATCTAAGAGCTGGCGTTTCTTTGTGCGCTGATCGGGGTCGCGCATGGCTGCTGCCTCGTCAGGATACTCACCCCGCAGGGGCCTCTGCGGAGGGCGGGGCATGCAAAGGGCGGGAGAAACGCGCAAAGAATCCGTTGGCGGAATAATCACGTCGCGTAGATCTCCACCGACTTCTCCCGCATTTTCGTAGGGTGGCAGCTGACTGGATGCTGGGTGCGGCACCGCAATGTCACGCAGCTCGTCTTCAACATCGCCAAATCTCAGTTGATGCTTGCTGAACACGCTCGAATTCGGAAACATATCATCACGCTGATCATTCACATCGTCATCCGTGAGATCGATGAACGGTGGAGACCGATGCGGTGGCGTGAACTCTGGAATGAACACGTCGCGGAGGTCCTTCATATTCTCCACGTCTGCGATCAGAATAGGTCATTTCGGATGGAGTCGAGATAATGCGCGCATGGAATCACCGTATGAATCCATGCTTGCATCCTCATCGTGATCTGTCGCATCAGCCGTGTCGGAGGAGGATGACCCCCGTGGCAAAACTGAATGCATTTCAGCTGCCCACACTTTTCAGAATCGCTCACACTCTGCATGACAACAGACGTACCGATGCCTGAAAATCAAACCCTACTAGCGGTAGAACTCACTCCGGTGCGTTTGAAGATGCGTTGGCTCCGTGAAATCAAATTCGATCCACATAGTGTCTTCTTCCGCGCGCCAACTCCACTTGCCATCATGCGACGCGCGTGTCTAACATTTCCTTTCTTAAAACCGTGTGAATCCCGCTCCACGGACGCGTCTTCCGCGACATTCACTATCCACCTTCGCCCATCATCACATTTCCTTCGTCGACATCGCTCTCCATGGACGCCAAGGCCGCCGCTGACTGCATCCGGGCCCAAACGGTGCTGATAACTAACATCGTGCGGATGTACGTGCCCCTGCGTGACAAGTGGGCCACTGCGGTGGCACTGATCGAAGCTGCCATGGTGAGCCTCTTCCGCTACGGCGTGCTGCCCAGGAAAGTTTATTTACTGACCTCTACTAGACCACCGTTCGAGGAGTTGTAGGTTTGGTGGACCATGTTCCACCGCTCCTCATCGCAATCGACCTCTTCTGGCGGTCAGAAGATTCTGAATGGCCTGAATGGCATCGGATCACTCACTGGCAAGACGAAGACTTCTGTGGTCATCCCTGGAACAAGAGATCAAAGGCACAGTACGCGGGGAAGAGTCGCAACGAGGGACACGCTGCCGGGCTAATGCAGCGCAGTGCACTCCCTGTGAAGATCGAGGTCGAGGAAAACGAGGCGATGGCGGTCGATGTGGAAATTGACGACGTCGGTGAGGTCGAGAAATTGAGGCGGCGGAAGGAAAAAGGTAAGCAGAAGGCGGAGGACGTGGGTGACGGAGAACGCCGTGGCCGCTCCAGGGAGAGAAAGCACGACGTTTCGGAGGGACACAAGGCGCGGTCCTCAGCCAAATCTCTGCAACGCAGCGATAACGGCGATGATGAAGTCGATGGCGCTACTCCTGCGCCCTCCGCATGGCCTCCCACCTCTCCATCCCCATCCCCATCTCCATCCCTATCGCCCTCGCGCTCCACCCTCGCCAGCACCGCGACACATCCACCAAAGAGGCGTCTGAACGAATTTCCACCACCCGAAACCGCCGCCGCGATCAAATCCGACTCGAGATGCACTACATGCATCGGCGCAGGTATACCTTGCGTCCCCAACCTAGCCAACGCCAGCGGCGCCTGCAAAGGTTGTCGCCAAAGGAAAAAACGATGCTCCTTGGTCAATGGGGCGAAGCCGCGGGCGCCATCTCGCGCCGTGTCTAAATCCCGGAACCAGGGTCAGTCGACTGCGCCTCCATCACAGCGGGATTCGTCCTCCCGTCCACCCACGAAGCGAATCCGACGCCAATCGTTCTCCCTCCCTCCTTCGCCTACGCAGCCAGTCGTGATTCCCTCTGGAAAAGAACGAAAGCCCAAGCCCAGGCCTGGTAACAGAGTCTCACCACGAAGCGCCCGCGACCTTCCGACGGTCGTGGTGAAAGCTCTGCCCCGATCACCTCCCCTAAAGACCCAAAGGCCGCCACGGAGGGTGCTCTTGAAGCTCGGACCCCCTCCAGGGGGAAATAGTAAGCTCCGTTTGTGTGTACATTTTTTCTGACACAGTACGTTCGTTTTAGATGTCAACGGGGGATCCAACTCCGGCACGCAGTCCTCTGTAGCTGGGCCAACACGCAAAAACGCCTCGAGCAGACCCGCGTCCCCCACACCTGCAGCCCCAGCTGCTGGTCTCAGGCCAGGTCCAGCTTACACGCTGGGTGGTGCTCCACTCGTCTCGAGCGAGCAGCACCAGCGGCTGCGTGACGACTATCAGAAGCTGTTGGAGGATCACGGGCGGTTGGAAGGGGCGAATTTAGCCCTGGAGGAAGAACACAAGGCTGTAGTCGCCCGGTTGCAGAATCTCGAGCAAGATATGTGTTCCCTAGCGCGCATCATCGAGGCTCTGCGCCTTCAGATCGCTGGTACGTCCGCTAAGGCTGAGGGTGGCGGGATGGCTTTACCATTCGAGCCTCTCGCTGACACCACCGCGGCATCCCCCACATTCCCGCTCGCCAGCTCGCATGCTATCATAGACAAACGAACTACATCACCCCGCGCCCACGCGCCACCGCACCACCCTCTCACCTTGTCGACAGGTCCCACTCCCACCTCCTCCTCGACTACCCTCGCCATGGCCCCCATCACTAACCCCGCTCGCACCCCGACCTCTCCGACCTCCTCCCCGAACCGCAGCGCGCAGGTCCCTCGACCATCTCAGTCGCCGCTCCGTCAGCGCATCGCTCAATCCATGCAGTGGGTTAGAGAGTCAGTTGTGCGACCAGCGATGTCGCTCCCCCAGGTGGCAGCCCCATCTGCAGCTGGGGTGCAAGAGTATGATCCTGCTGCAGGGGAAAAGGACGCTGCAGAAGAAGGCATTCGCTGGCACGACGCAGCGAAGGGTTCCATCCGCGAGGATGAGGCGCCGCACGGTGACATGGTGGAGCAGCAGGATAATGAGATGGAGGTACTCCAAGGAAACAGTGAGGTTGAAAGAATGTCAGCAGCGGCAGATCAAGACTTGCGGGACGTTATCGTCCCCAAGAAACCCCGATCGTAGCGTAGCTTTTCCACCTCCTTGTTTTATTTTTTAAATCGATTGCTTTCAATGAATTCCATCTCGGTATAGTAGAGAAAGGGGCGATTTATTGCCCAAACGGACAGATAGGTTGGCAAGTATGGGGCAGCTATCGGTAGTTGAACGCATGCTGGTTATTACTCGCCGCTCCAACGGGGCAGCAAGCACGCTCTGCACCTTACTCTACTCCTCAACGACACGCCGCCACACTCCTCCAGCTCTCCACGCTGGCCATTGCTGATGTCAAAAACACCCACCAGCATGACACTCGCACCGATACCCGCACCACCGACACCTACAACAACAACACTCACACCGACACCGATGCTGACACCCACGCCGACACCCGCGCCGACACCCGCAACAACACCTGTACCGACATTGAAGCCGACACCCGCACCGACGCCTGCACCGACACCCGCACCGTCACCCACAACAACACTCGTACCGACACCCACACCGACACCCACGCCGACACCTGTACTGACGCCGACACTGACGCCGACATCCGACGCCGACACTGACGCCGACATCCGACGCTGACACTCGCACCGACACTCGCACCGACACTCGCAC